>JANDJT010000131.1:13785493-13803688 GCA_024331685.1 Stegophilus panzeri | reverse complement strand
TTCTTAATTATTGCCCTGATGGTGGAAATGGGCATTTTCAATGCTTTTGCTATTTTCTTATAGCCACTTCCCATTTTCTGAAGTTCAACAACCTTCATAGGGGTGCGAATAATGTTTGCAAACCTATATTTAACGAAGATATTTTTTTGGATAAACCTGTGTTGTGTTTCCAATTGTTTGATAGCAGAGTATTTTTTGTAAATATTTTGAACAAAAGATCAAAAGGTTAAACAATAAAGACAATTTATCACAGCCTTCTTTGCTCATATTTACCAAGGGGGCCAATATTAGTGGAGGGCACTGTATATATTTGGCTTGCAAAACACTGATACAGTTTATCTAAGATATGCAAAACATCCAATCCCAGATTGCAGGCAAAACAACAACCTGCAGCAGCTAGTCATGGATGGAAAATAACTTGAAATATGACCTGTGTATTATTCACTAACTACAGCAATGAGTGATAGTACCATTTCCATCATGCTCCAAATAAATACATAATCATAAAGAAGTTGTGATGAGAATGTGCATTCTTGTCCTTCCTACTTCTTTAAGTGGATCACTACTCACTACGTTAGTAGTACATGTATATATTCAGGTACAAGTATTTATTTCATATGTACACTATTTCTCTCAAATAATACTAGGACTCCATGCTATATGACTTTTGTAATTCTCATACTCATCAAACCATTCAGCCACCTCTCATGCCCTGTGGAGTGGGTATTGTCATCTTGTAAGAGAACTCTGCCATCAGGATAGAAATTTTATATTATACAATAAAGATGATCAGTCACAATAACTTTGATTTAATTTGCAGTGACACTTATCTCTAAGGGAGACCCAAACCATAGCAACAAAACACCCTCCATAACATCACAGAGTTACAGACAGGGGTCTGCTGGGATATGCCGCATATACACTCATCCTCCCACAGTATGGTGAAGGATGACTTGCCTGACCATGTTGCATATCCATCTCTTTGTACACCAGTGCCTATGGCACCACTGAACTGTGAATTCATCTTTGTAATGAGGAGTTTATGTACTGCATCCCTACTATAATATCCCTCTCTATGTAATTGTTAACAGACTGCTTTTGCCGACACAGACATGCTGACACAGCATTGTCTTCCACTGATATTCTCATTCAATTGGGGCTGTATGCAAATTTGGCAATATAAGTTATTTCCATTGGTTCTTGACTGTGCAAATATACTGTCCTAGCATGAAAAAATAAATACAACCCGACACTCTACAAATCATGACCACAAATCATCTCTCACTTCCTCTTATGATTATAAAAAAATCTGCTTTTCACTTCCTCTACATAGAGGAGGTTGTTGTTGGTGGAATGGTCTGTGCTAACTGGGTGCAGAACATCATATGGGCCAACCTAGTGTGTAGAGAGTTTATCATAGCAGTGGGCTAGATCTTCCAATAATACTATGTTGCTAGTAAAGATACAATGTCCCACTTACATGGCTATTTGATCATTCAGTGGGTAGAGGTCAACAAACGTAGGTTCTTTTGTGGAGATTAGTAACTCTTGCATATTCACAGCTACAAATTGGATGTTGTTCAGGGAACACAGGATGAGGAACATATGGGGGACAGGAGAGCAGCACATTGAAGACAATCCCTAAAGATGTCCAGTGATATGCCAGGCCAGTTTAAGGCACACTTCATTCTGTATAACATTTTGGATAGACCATAGTTACTTGATGTAGGATGTCCATGCACATGGTGGATTATACAAGTAAGACAGACCACCTGTAGGGTGCCACTGGTGGATGAATGGTGAGACCATTGACACAGTAGGCTGTCATTCATAGTAAGGTGACTGAATTATGACCAAAGTTCCTGCAGGTAGTGATATTATTCACTGGGATGAAGGGGACTCTGCCAATAGCCTGGGCTTCTGACAGTCTACCTAAGGTATCATCAATCCAAGGAAATGGGTGTGAATTTTTAATGGTGATTGCGTTAATGTGATGGTATTTGACACAAAAACTATAGGACCTGTCCTGC
Organism: Stegophilus panzeri; assembly: GCA_024331685.1. NCBI lineage: Eukaryota > Metazoa > Chordata > Actinopteri > Siluriformes > Trichomycteridae > Stegophilus > Stegophilus panzeri. Next base: position 13,801,658 of record JANDJT010000131.1, on the reverse strand, counting down.
TTTGAATGAATCTTTATTGGTCACATACACAACAGCACAGTGAAATTCTTTTCTTTGCATATCCCAGCATTTCATGAAGCTGGGGTCAGAGAGCAGGGTCAACCATGATACAGCACCCCTGGAGCAGAGAGGGTTAAGGGCCTTGCACAAGGGCCCAACAGTGGCAGTTTGGCAATGCTGGGGCTTGAACCCCTGACCTTCTGATCAGTGACCCAGAGCCTTAACCGCCAAGCCACCACTGCCCTTTGGGACAAGAACCACAGGACTTGACTACAGACTTTGGTGCTCCTCAATAATACCATCTTTCAAGAGATTCAACAGCTCTTTCTGCAATAGTACTGGTCCCAATTGTATGGATGGTGGATTTCCTGTGTCAATACTCTGTGTCAGAAATGCAGTTTCCCCATAATCAAGGGTGCAAAATGAAAATATCTGTCTTTCAGTAATTAATTGCGTTGAGAAGCTTCAACCATTGTTAACCAATCATCAGCCATGTTCACTCATGGTCCTGCAGATATGTCAGTGGCTGACATTTATTCATTTTTAGTAAGTGGTTTATCTTGATCAGGGTGGTTATGGATCCGGAACCTATCCAGGCATTAATAGGGTGGCCTTGTTGAAGCATTAACATGGTGGCCCAGCTGAGGATATACATTTGTGATGAGCTCAGAAAAATGTCTTGAAAGGGATGCAGCAAATGTGAAAGTGACGTTGGAAAAATTGGGTTGGACTGATAACAGCTTGGTGATATTTTACATCAACCACCAAGTGGACTCAAAATCACAAATGAAGTTGTGGTGGGCAAACAAGCTTTGGAAGTATGCAGATGCAGATGCCATTATGAGCTGCCTACCTACTGTGCTTATACAACCAGATAGCAGATACACTGTCTGTCAGCAAAACTGTACCTAGAAATTCGAGGGGTGAAATTAATTCGGAATAGAGCATGCATAAGTCAATCTGTTTGCAAACAGGCAGAAAATTCACTGTCAAATGTAGAGTCACACAGTGGCTTTGGGTCAGGATATTTTGGCACATGATTGGCCAAATTTACAGTTGTATGACTGTCCATCACTGGTCTTGTAATGGATGACACTACAGTACAGGCAACAGACTATACAACTAGTTTTGCTTTTATCCCTATTTTGGTTGAACAGACCATAGTTCCACTTACTGTTGTTGTTATTGATGTTAGTGATGGGTTATACCTATCAGACCAGACCTACTGCTTCCAGTGAACTTGCCACTGTGGCACAGCAGACCATGCACTTTGAAATTATAGACATGGTCCGTGGGAGTGTCTCATGCATACTGGCATGTTTGCATGTGGTCAGTATTTTGTGTGCATGCTCCATCTACACATGCATGCAAGTATGTATGCAAGCAAGTGTAAAATTTTACAAATACATTTATAGCATTTAACACACACCCTTATACAGATCAACTTACAGAAGTGTAAGTTGAAGAAATGTAATGTAATGTAAAGTGCTTTGTAGTCTCCATTAAAAATATAAACATATGATAGTTCACTCGGCCAGGGTCACAGAATGCCATTGAGCCCTGTTGGTGAGAAATTGGTATGCCAAGAAAAGACATAAATCAAAGATAATTTTATTTTTTTCACTTTTTTCTCACCGTTTTCACACTTTGGTCCAAAACACTGGGCATATGCTCCTTATCTTGCAATGTTGGAGTTTTGGAGTTATTGCAGATTCAGCACCATTGTACACTGGGGATAGAGTGGCAGTTTGGTGCTAAAAGCACTTAAAATAGTTAAAACTTTTCTAAATGTGAGGACCATCTCCAAGGATTTCTGGAGTTCAAACATGTCACTCTATAGCCAAACCATGCATTTTTCTCAATGATTTTGACACCACAGACTATCTGCCCTTGCAGAAAAGAATACAGCTAGTCCAACCCTGTGTACAGTGAGGAGTTTAAAATGTAGAAGTGTCACTGGACAGCTGTTTATGTGCTTTTTGAGGCACCATAAATTATTATACTTTTAACAAAGGAAGCGATTGCACAACCATAAGACAGGTTAGCCTAGTAAATAAAGGAAGTGATTACACAAGGATACTTGAAGAGAACTCTATTTGAACTATTTGAACTTATGCTATGGCTATCTCCTGGGTGGCACTAAGTGGAGTGTCACTTTGTGACATGGAGTTCAATGTCTACCTTCACTAGATTTCATAGACTGAATGTTTATTCAAAGCGGCCCTCAGGATAGAGCACACTCTAAAAATGCTGGTTTATTTTTTCTACCCAAACGCTGGGTTGAGACTTTTGGGTCATTTAATTGGGTTATTTTCTCAGTCTTGGGTAGTGTTTGTGTAGTTTTGTGTAACCCAACCGCTGGGTTAGTGACTGGGTCATTTTCACTGACAGTTGAATCAATGCACCCCTCCCCCACCCGACGCCTCAGCCCAGCTCCTTGGGTCATATTAACTCAGCCGGGCTGTTTGAATTTGCCTCAGGTGGAGGTAGTGTTTTTTTGAGGTGAGGTAACGAAATGAACACAGGTAAATTAGTGTTCATCACTATTTAGAATTAATGCTGGTGAAAATGCCTGTCGAGTATGCGATATTTAGGAAGGGAGCTCTTGAAAATGTATTCACTGGAAAACAGTAAATCAGCGAGTAATAATTAACTTTACCTAGCGCGACGGCTTCAAAAGTGAATATTATGTACTGCTTCCTCAGTGTTGTTGTTACCCTACTAGTGTTATGTGTTTATGTTGGCTGTGAAAAATGGACTGAGGTTATTCTATAATTCTTTGGGTCTGCATCTTATCTGAGGCTCAGAGTTAGGGTTAGCTAGCTGGATGCTGTCACCAATTACAGTAGGGATGAGTGATGCTAATTTAGACAACTCACCTGAGGTAATAACATTACTTTAGCATACAGCTCGTGGTAATGTTAGATATTCCCATTTACTTTTTGAAAGTTAACGATAACCTAGCATTACAACTGTTCACCATGATGTAATACAGAGAGTGGGTTAACGTTAACTACATTTAGCAAGTGTTTTGGACAAGGCAAGCTGTAGTAATTAGCATTAACAGGATGGGTTAGGGCCATGTTTCTTCATGTATTCGGTGAATGTTAATGCTAGTTAACAGGTGCAGACAGTCAGCGGCTAACGGAACTTAGCTATGTCAGTAATGTTGAGGCCAAAATTTCCTCAGAAGGTTAACGTGACAAAAAGAAAGGATGGGGTTTAGGTTATAATGCTTTCCACTGTCTCTGTAATGTTGGTTGACTTAATTAGGTTGTATAGAAAAAATTGGTAGTGTGATGCTAAAGGCAGGAAAATAAATATTCACAAATTAGCTAGATTTTCCTGGTTAGTCTACAGCACCATTTTGTTCATTAGGAGAGTGGAGGTCACATTTCCAAAATTACACAATTTGGGATTCTGTAACACAATTTCTCAGTTAAAGCCCAAAGACATTTATCCATATTTGTCCAACTATCCAACTGACCAACAGTCTTTTTGCTCTTTTACAGCTTTTCAAATGGAAGGGAACTCCTGTCTTCCCAGATGGCAGGGAGATTTGTAAGAAGATGCATCAACTCTTATATAAACTCAAATGTAAAACTCCAATTCTGTCAAATGTTTAAATGATTTTAATAAATGTCACGTGAATGTAATTGTTTGTTTATTTTATGAGCTTTTTAGTAGAATTGTTGCATACAAACAAATAGCATTTTATGATAATTGTAGGGAAAAAAGTATAAACAACACGTCTATGTTTTTTTGTGTTATTTTTTAACACATCTTTGTGTGAAAATGTTCTAACACACAGCATGTGTTAAATGTACTAACACACTGTGTTGAAAGCAACACAAAATGTGTAGACACACAGCTGTGTTAAAAATTAACATATGATTGAATGAAGGTACGTATCAATATATTTATCCATAAAACCATTACTGTACACTAGAAGAAGCAAAAGTGTGCGATAACAGTGCAGTTTACATGACACTAAATGCACCGCTATCTTCATTAGCTTTGGCTTACTTGTTTGTGATGCCCACTAGATTGTAAGTTGGTCACTCAGTTTTTTGGATGTTTTAAACATCTCCTTTGATCAAAATCTTATGATTTCGTCTTAAATATATGACTTATTTGAGTCATTTACTTCAAAGTCTTTACATAAACACCAGTTTAGCAGCTCTAGCAATACATTTCTGAACACTTTCTTGTGTATAAATAAAGGAGATACAATGTTGACATATTCGTTTATAATGTGGTATATTTTACATTTTCAAAGGGTAAAAATATTAACCCATTTATGAAATAAAATGAATCCAACATTTTTGTAAAAATGTAATTATCCTTTGGGTTGAAAAACAACCCATGTTCTGGGTTAAAATTAACAACCAAACTTGATGGGTTAGTTTAGCCCAGAATGTGTTCTGTCCTATATTTATCCAGCCGTTAGGCTAAAAATAACCCAATTTGGGGTTTTTTAAGCCAGTGTTTTTTAGAGAGCAGTATCAAAATACTGAATTATTTTTATCCTCATTAGAGAATAGTATCAGGATTTTGAGCTCTTCTTATCCTCAAGAAAGTATTATTGCCCCAAGTGATTATCCACCATTATCATTAACTGGGAATAATCTCAAAGCAAATGTGAGGATGGTGCTTTGGATGCCTGAACGTATACTTTAACCACGTGGAGAAGGCTTGATGAAAATTGATCCTTTTTGGTTGGTTTGGTATTCAAGGTTTCTATGAACAATAAGGTTCAGGAATGGGTGTTTGGGGTCAATTTTCCTTAATATAATGCAAAAGGATACAGTTTAGGAAGGTTGCCTTAAATTAAGAGAATATGGCACTAATAGCACTCTTGCAAACAACCACCTCCATGAAAAAAATAGTGAGGAATCTGAGGGTGCAGTGGCGCAGTAAAAAAAAAAAAAGAAGGACTGTTTCACTGGTGAAACAATCCTTCATATTTTTTAAAGGTGGAGCAGGGGGCTTCTACAGTTCACTTGAGCAACTTGGGCTTCCCTTCAGGATAGTGGGCAGGGGAGAAGCCACTGAGCTGACTCCTTAGAAAAATCTCTTGTAGAAATTTGCAACACCCAGGAATCTCTGTAGTTCTTTGGCAAGGCTGTGGCCATGATGTCACTGCATCCACCTTGGGTTTGTTCATCTCCATTCCATGCCTGTCTAGGATATAGCCCAAGAACTTGACTGAGGGATAATGGAACTCACACTTTTCCAAGTTGGTGAATAGGTGATTTTCTAGCAACTTCTCTAGCACCTTTCTGACATGTTTTTTCTCTGCGGGTGAAAATATCAAAATGTCACCAATGTAGAGAGAGAGAGAGAGAGAGAGAGAGAGAGAGAGGTGTTAATGTGGTATGTGCTATATGGCCAAACGTTTGTGGACACCTGATGTTCACACCCATAATGGTCTTCAGCAAAACAAAGTTGGAAGCATATAATTGTATAAGATGTCTTTGTATGATGTAGCATTACAATTTCCCTTCACTTGAACTAATGGGCCTAGCCTAAACATGTTCCAGCTTGACAGTGCCGCTGTGCACAAAGGTTTTCCAAGGTTAGAGTGAATGGACTGGCATGCTGACTACACCCCAGGCCCCCTGGCCTGGCATTAGTGCCTAATCACAATAATGTTCTTGTGGCTGAATGGGCAAATCCCCACAGCCACATTGCAAAATCTAGTGGAAAGCCTTCCCATAAAAGTGGAGGTTATTTTAACAGCAAAGTGGGGACTAAATCAAAAACTGGATGCTCACAAACCTTTGGCCATATAGTGTATTAGCTCACCTTCTTTACAGGATATCATTTAGTTGTGTGTAGTGAGCCAGACAGAAACCAGAACAATGGGATTCTGTAGTGGATTTTGCATCCATGAACAAGACACATTTTTCTTGCTCCACTGCAGTTTATGAGCTCTGGAAAGTACTGTATTTGGACTGTGAGCAACAAGAGAAACATACTGGAATTGTACTTTTCTTATTTTCAATTATAAGAGTAACAGGTTGGCTCACCTAGTCACATTGTGTGTCCTTGGGTCGTAGAAAACCCTTGGCTCTCAAAATATCCTTTATCTCCACAGTACAAGCATAACCCACCTTGTTTTCAGTGCTCCTTCTTCTCAAAACAGACTTTTACATTCTTGACATTCTTTGATCTTTTGTTGTAGCTCTGAGTGCTCAAAAATGGCAGTTGCTCAGCTGAGCACTCTTCTGGAGTGACAGCACCAGTCCGAATTTATCCACATCCCTAGGGTAGACAGACTTTGCATCATGAAGCCCTTGCATTTTTCGGGATTGCTAGTGTATTTTAATATTGCATTGATTAAAAAATGCGAATAATGACCTATAAAGCACTAAATGGCTTCCATCAAAAGGTTTAGGCTCTTTATTAGTACCTAGAATAATGAAGGCTACTGTAGAGGGCCAAGTTTTTTTTTGTTTGTTTGTTTTTACAAAGACCCACAGTTATGGAACAGTCTTCTAATTAGTGTTCGGGACTCAGGCACAGTCTCAGTCTTTAAGACTAGACTGAAACCCTATTTATTTAACATCCCAGGGTGCCTTAATGCCTAAATGCCTTAATGTTACCTTTTGGCTGTCCCTTTTAGCTACTAGTTATGCTGTCATAGCTAGTCTTGCCAGATTCCCTGCTTGCACTCTGTACACAATGTACTTCCTCTTAAACCACTTCAGGACAAGAGCATACCTAGTAATCTGTGTTCTCTCTCTCTCTCTCTCTCTCTCTCTCTCTCTCTCTCTGTGTGTGTCAAGCTACCCATGTTAATCCATGTTAATCCTGCTACCTGACATGGTGATGATCCTAACTCTATTCACCTTCCTGCCTGACCCATCCTGATGCTCTACTTCTGCTTGGAGCCTCCTTCACCTGAGAATCACTCACGAAGTGGTCTCACCCGCAGAGCTCCAGCATGAGACACACGAGGCTGTCTCACACCCAGAGCTCCAGCATGAGACCCACGAGGCAGTCTCATTTCCAGAGCTCCAGCATAAAGTCAAGTTCCTGCTAGAGGTCAATGAGGTGACCTCCCAAGCCATGTACCTGTCCATAGTCGAAGAGACAGCCTCCAAAGCCAAGTTCCTGTCTGAGGTCGATGAGACGGCCTCCCAAGCCATGGTCCTGTCCGAGGTTGACGAGACGGCCTCCCAAGCCATGTTCCTGTCCGAGGTCGATGAGACGGCCTCCCAAGCCATGTTCCTGTCCAAGGTCTACGAGATGGCCTCTCAAGCCAATTTTCTGTCCAAGGTTGAAGAGACGACCTCTCAAGCCAAGTTCCTGTCCGAGGTCAAAGAGATGGCCTCTCATGCCAAGTTCCTGTCCGAGGTCGAAGAGACGGCCTCTCATGCCAAGTTCCTGTCCGAGGTCGAAGAGACAGCATCCCAAAACACGCTGCTGTCTGATGTCGACGAGGCGATCTCCCACAACACGTTCCTGTTGGAGGTCAACGAGGCGACCTCACACGCCAAGTTCCAGTCTGAGATCGACAATGTGACCTTCCATGCTACAATGTGACCTTCCACGCCAAGTTCCAGTCTGAAACTGATGTCACGACCAACCAAGTTATGCTCACGCCATAGTCTGTTGACAAGACCAACCAGTTTCTGCTCACGCCTGAAATCGACATCATGACCAACCAAGTTCTCCTTATGCCTGAAACCGACATCACGACCTACGAAGTTATGCTCACGCCAGAGTCTATCGACATGACCAACCGAGATCTCCTCATGCCTGAAACCGACATCACAACCAACCAGGTTCTGCTCATGCCTGAAACCGACATCACGAATAACCAACCTATGCCCGAGTCTGCTGACACGGACAACCAAGTTCTGATCAAGCCCGATTCTGCTGACACGGACAACCAAGTTCTGCTCATACCCAAATCTGCTGACAAGAATAACCAAGTTCTGCTCACGCCTAAGTCTGTTGGCACAGCCAACCAAGTTCAGCCTGCAGAATCGATGGAGGACGACGCTCCGCTTTCCTGCTCCGCTGAGGACTTCGCTCTGCCTTCCTGCTCAGCTGAGGACGCCGCTCAGTCTCCCGGTTCAGCTGAAGACATTTTGCCCAGAGGGCCAGGACCACCAGGGGAGGGGAGTGTGTTTTGGCGCTCCAGGAGGAGCACAGTTGGGGGGGAGTTCCGTCACGATTTCCCCTCGAGTTAGTTCTGCAGTATTGTAGCGTGCTCAGAAACCCGAAGTGTGAGCTCGTTGCACAAACTCGTTGTGCAAGCACAAAGCGCGAGCCCGATGTGCAAGCTCTTAGCGAACGCACGCTTTTGGGTCTTCAGTGACATTGACTTTGTTTACTTTGTAAACGTGCTTTTGTTATGGTTTATGTCCTGTCTCTGCCCCTCGTGTCTCTTTGCACTTCACGTAGTATTGAGTGTTATCACCATACCAAACATTAGTACCCTATTCCTCATTTAGTTTCATGTTCTTTGACCTTGTTTCTCATTTCTCATTCTTGATTCTAGCCTTGCCCAGTTTATGCCTGTTTACCAATCGCCTGACCCATTGCCTGTTTTTTGAGCTCGCCATTATCTCCTGTTTTAGATTTGTCTGCCTGTCTCTCTCTAAATAAACTCTTATCTGCACTTACATCCGTCCTAACCTTCATTATGTGGATTACATGACACTAACTGTTCTAATTTTATTTTATCTCTTATTTTCTCTTACTTTTTTCTTTTTATCTAAACTTTCAGTCTTGCCATGTTTTGTGTGCAATTCTAAGTTGTTTGTTCATTGTTCTCTGTCTTTGGGCTTGTATTTTGATTTACTTTGTTAATGTTTTTATGCATAGGTCAAGGCATACCTGGGATGCAGAATGCTGATGGCTACCTCCTTGAATCTTTTGGTGTTTCTTGTGTTTTGTTTCGGGTTTTTTTTTACCTTTTGTTCTTCTGTCATTCTGCCAAATGAACTCTGAACTTTGATTCCCCAGTAGTCATGTTCTTTTAGTGATTTCCAAATACATGCATTTTTGTGTCTCAGTGTTCTGAAAATCTGAAATGAGAGTTTATCATGAAATTTGTGACTAGAGGTGAAGCGCTGTGTAAAGTGTTTTTAAAGGTTTGTGAAATTCATTTATAATTTCGTTCCAGTGGCTTAAGCAAAAGCAAAATACAATGAGCTTTACTATTACTTATACCACTGTATAATAGCAGTATACTGTATAAACATCTGGAAATGTCTGTAATTTAAAAGAATAATGACAAGGGCAAATTATGTTCACTTATTCTTCCTCTATTTCTGCCTTTACTTTTACACTCCCATCTTCCTCTATCCTTCCCCACTGTATGAAATACAGCAAAATACTGTAAATACAGCAATATTTAGTTATTATTCTTCATGTCTAATAATTATTTTTTGAAAAAGCCTTGGCTGGCAGGTATAGAAATGTCATACAGTAAATTAATGTGTCTTTTTGGCGATGAAAGATTGTAATGCATAGATGCAGTATACTTTCTAAGAAGAGTAGGTCTATATCTGTGTCTTTGCTTTTGCATAATATTTTTTTACCTAATTTCCCCTTCCATAGAGAGGAATGATGTTTTTCCTGCTAAGGTAAATGGCTTTGTGTTTGAGGTATTTGTAATGACAGTAAAATGTATTTAAAGGTTTCTCCCAATGGCTTAGACTAAAGGCAACTTACATGATTAAGAAATCTGTAATCTGTGCAATAATGTAGGCAACTGTGAAAAACTGTGTAAATGGCCTTTACTCGCTCCTCTATAAGCATTAGGGCATCACAGCCAGAATAGCCAGAGTCCGTGACTGCATGTACCCCAAGGCTGCCAGACTCATAAACAACAACCACCCTCTACCACTTCCACCTCTATCTTCCCCTTGCACACACTGACACATTAAATTAATAAAATGCTGTACCATGCACTTTACAGGATGTACCTGACATCAACAGAGTTTACATCAACACTTAATTTGCACATTGCCTTAAGTTGCATACTTCCAGTTATGTAAATATGACCTAGACTGCTTTAACTGTATTTTCTTACCATCACATATGTCTGAACCATAGTTTCAAATTATTGCATAAAGATCTTAACACAAGTCTATAAAGTCTCTGTGTAAGCCAGTGTAAAATATCTGGTCTATGAGAACCTTCTAATATTTTTCTTTAATATTGTCTTATCTTTTATTATTTATCCCTAATTTCCTACTGAAGCATTTGTGAGAATAGGCAAACTACAAGGAACGTATATGACTATAAAGTTCTTCAATCTTGAATCTAATTCAATTCAATTAAATTCAATTCAGTTCAGTTCAGCTCAGTTCAGTTCAGTTCAATATAATAAAATTTTACTTATATAGTGCTTTTAACAAAGGACATGTACTTGTATAGTGCATTTAACAAAGAGCATTGTCATAAATTGAAACATTGAAATTTACATTGTCATAAATTGACACATTGAAGTCTATATATAGATTTATATTTAGCTCCCTAATGAGCAAGTCATGGGCGACAGAGGCAAGGAAAACCTACCTGACACGAAATGAGGATGAAACCTTCAGAGGAACCAGACTCAAAAGGGAACACACTCTCTTCTGGTTGATACTGTATAGTGTAATTATGAGTCATTACTCATCCACAACTGTATACTATAACTATACTATGCAGTCAAACAGTAGTGAGCATGCTGAAAGGATCCTCAGTATGAGCATCAGAGAATTAGGCCCCTTACTCCTCAGAGAAGCATTAAATCTATTCTAAAAGACAAAGGAAAATGTACAGTGTAAAGCTTTTGTGATATTTTCCATTCTCTGTAATAAAGAGACTTGTGGTAGGCTGTAACACTAACATACACAATATGGCCAAAAGTACCATCACACCCATATGTGATTGTTGAACATCCCATTTCAAAACCATGGGCATTAATATGGAGTCTGAGTTCCAGTTCATCCCATAAATGTTCAGTGGTGTTGACGTCAGGGCTGTGTGCAGGCCACTGAAGTTATTTCAGCACCAAGTTTGTCTTTATTGAGTTTGTTTTGTCCACAGTGGTATTCTCATGCTGGAACAGGTTTCCCCTCTTCTATTTGCCTCAAATGCTCTATTTCTTTCTCATCTTCTTTATATTTCCAGTGTGTTGGAATTAGCTCTTCCTGCTATATGGACCACCATAATTAGCTTATTCTCTTAGTACAGATGAAACATTGACAGGGTTATCATTATACCTTTCCAACTGCTTGAAGTCTAGGTACCATTTTGGCTTGTGTCTCACTTTTAAGTTCACAAAAAAAATTCTCACTGGATGTCTTCAGCTTGGTAACATTGCATGACTCTAGCCCACAGTGATTTTAAGAATATTCAAACTCTAGTCGATGGAGGTCAACAGAATAGTGTTCACCATATCATTATGCGATGACAATTTTGAATGCCGATGATGCCACAGTCATTCATGGCCAGGAGTCCAAGAAAGCATGATGGCCCTGCTTCTGGGTGGTAGGATAGCATTATTCTCTTCTCTGTAAATTAGAGCAACACTAGTCAATTGTGGGTGTCTGTGAACACATGCATGTAGAAGAGAGCAGTTAGCGCTTTCTACAGTGTATATTTATGGTGGCTGGCTTTGTGTGTCTTGGATGAAGGACATGTTAGCCCTCACACTCTCTGGTTGGTAGCTTTGACATGATAGGTGAGAACTAGCTAGTGGGTAGGAATTTGGAATGACTAAATGAACTTCCTGAGTTAAAAATCAAAAGCTACCTTTAGTCTATGTTTTTATAATCCCCCTATCAAGAACTGCAGTGATCTTCTTACTAGTCCCTACAGAATCACTGTCCAAACTGCAGTGTCAGGTCTTTTAGTGCAATTTCACTCAAACTTTAAAATATATTCCCAGAAAACCTTTGTGATTTCTCATCTATTTCAAACCGTTTACCATTAAAATACAACCAATACCCATCTTTTCCCTCAGTGCTATAAATCCAATTGCTTTGAACATCCTTTATACACCTGCTTGTGTGATTTTGACTTACCATGCACGCATTCATTTATTTACTAAAGTTTTGATGTTCATGATAAATGAATGTGATGAATATTATTTCACCTTGTTATTGTAGTTTGAACTGCTGAAATACTAACTTGTTTCAGCACGTTTCGGTTTATTATTTTTTTTCTTCACATTTTTTGTCCAATAGCATGCTATGAGGACCAAAATGTTAATAAAGTTTCTGGCATCAAACACATTAAATGAAGATAAAGCCCTCAGGTGGGCTAATGCGGTCTGGAAACAAGGAGGGGAGACATTGTCTTCGTATACCACTTCATTGAATTGTTTCAGTGAGTTTCCAATTATAACCCTGAGAACAAGCAAACTGGCAAGCTACTTCTGATGGTCACTCAGAAATAATCCTGAGTATGCCCTAGAATTTCACACTTGGATGCAGATGGAACGAACCAGCTCTCAAAGCCGTTTTCCTACAAGAGCTCAACCCAGAAGTGATCACAGAACTTTTAGGCAAAGATGACAACATTTCCCTGGACTCATTGATCAACCTTGAAAATTGTTTCGAACATCACCTCAGCAGTCGTCAAGTCTCCAATCGGACAGGGAGTCCTGAAACCTAGGTCGACCACCCTGAACCCATGTAACTCGGAAGGACCTAGTTAAGCATGATGGTACAAGAAAAAAGAAGGTGAGTGAGATTCTGTTTCTATTGCAGTTAGTCTGCTCACTTTGTGTCTCAATGCCTGCTTTATGGAAAGACCCAACCCAGTTCAACTGAGAGGAAACCCACCACCTCAGTCACCCCCTCAGTGAGTCCATCTCTCTCTGCAATTTCTCTGCAATCATTAACACTAATGGTACAGATCAAACACTCAGACCATGTTTCTGTCCTCCCAGCACAGATTGACTCCGGAGCAGCGGGAAACTTCATGGATCATAACACTATTCTGAAGCTCAATGTACCCATTCAACCTCTGCAACATCCCCTCAATATTTGGGCCATATATGGAGGGGCCATTGGAAATGGAACAGTGATGTTATGTACAAAACCCTTTTTGCTTCAAGTCAGTGCTTTCCATCTGGAATACATTTCCTTCCCAGTCGTGGTCACCACCAAACATCCGATTATCCTCAGGCCTTCTATGGATGTACCTTCATGACCCTCAGGTCTCATGGAGTGATTAGGTGATCACAAGGTGGTCCTCCCACTGCCTTCATCAATATTTGCAACTTCCACATCTTGTCCTTGCTTCAACCATGGTGGAAAGCTCTGAAACCTCGTCCACTATTGACATCCCCACAGCGGATCATGAGTTTCAAGAAGTCTTCAGGAAAGCAAAAGTGAGTGGTTTACCCCCCTCACCGACCCTATGGCTTTGCCATTTAACTGTTACCAGGTACAAAGCCACCACACAATTGTATTTACCCCCTCTCTTTAAAAGAACAAGAAGCTATGTATGATTATGTTCAGGTGGCACTGCAACAAGGCTACCTCCATCCCTCCACCTCTCCAGCATCGGCCAGATTCTTTTTTGTAGAGAAGAAGGAAGGAAGGCTCAGCCCATGTATAGACTATTGGGGGCTTATTCAGATTACCAATAAGTACCGTTATCCTCTCCCTCTGGTTTCATCCACACTAGAACAGCTCAGAGCAGCCAGGATTTTCTAAACTTGACCTTCGAAGCACATACAGCATACCCCCTCCCTTGAGACCAAAGTTCAGAATGTCAAGCAAGTCCTGTCCCATCCCCTCCCTACTCAGCTCTATGTCAAAGCAGAACAATGTGAGTTTCATGTTTTCACAATCTCATTTTTGGGAAATATCATTGGCCCTGAAGGACCTGTGGACCAACCACAGTCAAAGAGCTTCAAAGATCCCTGGGGTTTGCCAACTTCTACAATAGGTTCATAAGGGGCTTCAGTACCATTGCTGCTCCCCTCATGTCTCTGCTAAAGAAGGGACTCAAGCTGTTGTCCTGGAATTTCACAGCCAATGAAGCCTTCAAGAAGCTTAAAATCACTTTCACCACTGCTCTAATCCTGAAGCACCCTGACCCTTCCAAACCCTTCGTCATGGAAGTGGATGCCTCAGAGTCTGGAGTCGGAGCGGTGCTTTCTAAAAAGGTTTGGGGACAAACCTAAACTCCACCCAGTGGCCATTAACTCCAAGAAACTGTCTCCAGTGGAGATGAACTATGTGAAATTCACCTTGAAGGTGATGCATCCCTGGTTGGAGGGAGCAGTTCAAGTATTCATGATCTTCACAGACCATAAGAACCTTGAATACCTGAAAACTGATAAATCTCTGAACTCATGCCAAGCCCAGTGGGCTTTGTTTTTCACTTGGTTTAATTTCACACTTTCATATTGACCTGGCTCCATGAATACTAAGGCTGACTCACTGTCCCATCTATATCCCTCCATTGACAAAGATCTAAGCCCCGAAACCATACTACTCAGCTCCTGCTTTGTTGGGACTATCACTTGGGACCTTGAAGAAGTATTCTGTCGTACAGACTCCTTCCATATGATCTGTGGGGTGCAGGTTCGTACCACCCAGTCTGAGGGGTATTCTCATCATCTAAGCACACACAATGCCAGCTACTGGGTATCTGGGGGCCCAAGCCCCTATCATCTGTTGATCATCTGCAAAGTACTTGTGGCCTATCATGATCACCAATTATTACCGGTTCATCTCCTCACACACAGTTTGTGCCCACGTTAAAGTGCCATGTATGCTGCCCTGCCCTTACCCACACCTCAACCGTCCTTGTCCCACATAGCCATAGATTTCATCACTGACCTCCATGAGTCAGACAGTAACACAGTAATAATGATCATTATAAACAGATTCTGCAGAATTAGGATTTACCCATGTGTTTCGCTATTTTAGAATCCCAGAGGACATAGTAAGTGACCAGGGCAATGCAACCTTGACTAGGATAAAGCAATTAATGAAGATTAAATATTTTGCTTATTTGACATCTTTGAATTTAATCTACTCTGAACTCTGCACAAGCAATGCTTGTGCTAATAAATGTATAAATATTCAGTTATCTTGTTGCTGTGAGTGATAAATGTCCTGCAAGTTTTATATTTTAAGCCAATCAGTCCTGAAGGTGATAATTCGTGATACAGACTGGGTTTCTCTCTTTGTCCTGTTTGCTCATAATCATTCCATGGCTGATTACATTATTGACCAGTTTGGTCTAATTTTGTTTGAAAGATGTTTTCTTTTTCTTCCTCTTTTCTTTCCCTATCTCTTACCTTATGTGCTGTTTGTTGCTCCCATTTTGTCTCTACTGAACACTTTTGTGACCTTCTGTATTGGAGAATTGAGTGAAAAAATTGACTTATTGCGTTTGTTTAGGTGAAAACTCCTGTAGTTCATTATCACTTTGAATTTTGCCACATGATTCATGCATTAGGAGAAATGGTGGTCTCACAATGACTACTGTGCTTACACACTACGAACTGTGTGTTGTGTTTGGCAAAATGAATGAAACTGAATTACAAACTTAGTTAGCAATTGGAGTGTGTGTCCAGTCTTGTAACTTCCTAGCATTAGTGTATTGAACAGATCACTTTTGTGCATTTGGTCACATGGTGACATATAAACTGTAAGTAGTATGCTTAACCCTAATACAATTCCTATCTTTACACTGCTACTTGATTAATTTATGAAATTACCAAGATCCTGGTAAAACATGCTACTTTTAAAACAGCTACAAGTTGTACATAGACCAAAGAAATCACAATCCAGGAACAAATGTAACAAAACCAATCCACTCTATTAGGTGCATTAAAGAGTAAATGCCTTAACATAATTTATTCAAAGGTCTAAAGGAAAATTAATTAAAAAATTTTAATTATGTGATTTTTAATTTCATTATGTGATTTGACTACAGAATCATATTAGCCAATATATAAAGTATGAGTTTTGTGTATTTTCTGCTCTTACTAAGTCAACTTTCCATATCAGGAACCTCTTTGGTCCACACACCCTGTGTCATTTAAGTACATTTTTACGTGTTACTGTCGTGTATCAAAGAAGGAACTCGGGACTTCAGTTCCAGGCAGCCACTGCACTGTACTACATCACTGTCACATGACCACCTGCACATGAATCACGTTTCTGTTAACGAGCACTCGTGT
>JANDJT010000131.1:13742880-13754912 GCA_024331685.1 Stegophilus panzeri | reverse complement strand
ATATACACACGGCAGGGGCAGAATTATCACAGTGCAAAGGGTGCATCAACATTCGGGCCCACAACCCAGGTGTGGCCAGGTGCTGACATCACTGAGTGGCTAATTGCTTCATCTGAACTGTGGATGCATGGCTAAAGGCTCTATCTAACAGTTAATTGCTCTATTTAACCAACCACTTTAGCGCCTTCCTCCCACCTTTTAGAAGTAGGCAGTGACTACGTTTACATGCACATCAAATTCCATTTAAGGTCTATATTTGAGTTGTAGCCATATTCTGAATACAACGTTTATGTACATACAGGCATCGGAATATTCCTGTATACATAGTTGCTGTAAGTATGCCTGAATTGCCATTCCTAAATACCTAGCCTACAGCTAAGTATCTGTTAGCACCCACAATTCCTTGCGGACTGAGCTGTGCATATATCTCCTTTCAGTGGATTTCTGAATAAGGTGTTTACATGCAACACATTTCTATTTAAAACCGACATATCCCAGAGGCATGATTCAGAATTTGGGGAATCAGAATATTGTCTTAATCTGAATCGGGCAATCAGATTGCAGCGTTTACATGACTCAGTACTAATACAAATATTGCCAAATTCCGATTTGTAAATGTAGTCAATGAAAGCCAAATTAAATCTATTTCACTGTCACTTCAGTGTCACTCCAATTCACATCTCTGGGACCCATGTCATTTCAGTTTCATGTCTCTGGTGTGAGTCACACAGAAATTAAATAGTGGGGATTTTCCTATCAGGATTATCAGTTAAAACTGCAGGAATCCTGTCATTAGTGGAGAAATCTTCATGACTGAAGTCACCAAGACTCTACTGAGAGATATCTATTGCCTTGTTCTTTGTATAGTAGTTTATGTATTTTGTCATTTTAATTGTTTTATCTAATTTCATGACGTTTAAGTGATAATTAAATATGTATTTATGTTATCACCGTGTGTGCATGGTGACCTGCAATGGACTGGCATCCCATTCAACATGTATTCTCTTCCAGTGTTCCCAGGACAGGCTCTGGCTCTACTGCGAGTCTGATCAGGATAAAGCAGTTACTAAAGGTGAATGAAAGTATTGTCTAGCTGTTTTGTTTAATTATGTAAATAAAATTAAGTAGTATGTTAGTATACACTGCTTAATGTAATACAAAAAATGTTGGTGTTTAAAATTAACTGGATTATTTAACAAACAACCCAGAAGTAAGGGTTAAAAATGACGTGAATCATAATGAACCAGTTTTTAGTTACAGCAACACAGTACGTTGGGTTCTATACATAATCTGACAGTGTGTGGACAAATTAACCCAATGTGTGTTCTGTAATTTATATACTGAATCAGCGCTGAATTCCATGAATAACCTAAATTTGGCTACATTTAACCCAGCATATGGATGATTTTTAGGAGGAAAAGTCCATCCCACAATGCCTATCCCACAATGGGCTTGAAATATTGGAATAGCAAATTCACGTTCAGTGTGCATATACAGTCAGCATGGCTTTTCCTTATCCAGTAAGCTTCATATAATTTTAATATAAAATACTATTTAAAAAATTTACTTAAAATAAAAGTGAATTTTTAAAAGTATGCTTAAATACATTACTTTAGTAATTGTTTATGACACATTGCAAAAATATAAGTAATTTGTTTAAAAAGGTTTATGAAACTAAACTTGAAAAATTTACTACAAGTATAATTCACAATAATGAATTTATTAAAATATAAATATAAATATACTACAATACAATTTTATTTAAAGTATGCTAGCATTTGAGAGTAATATATTTTAATTAAGTAGATACATTTGTTATTATATTTAGAGCATACTAAGACAAAGGTTAGTATATTTTAAATACCATTAAGTGCATTTATTTTATTACTAGGGATGTGTCTGCATCTCTGAAGGCCTCTGCATGGCCCTATTGTGGGGTGCTTTTGCTTCATGTGTGAAAGTCACCATTGGTCTGTGTTTGAACATATATAGTGAGATTTGCAAATGTTGTATTTATGTGCTCAAAGATATCTGATTCAACACACCATTTAATTAGCAGTAGGGGTGTCTGTCTGAGTCCCCTGACAACACAATGCCACTCATCACCATCATTGTACCAACTCATTGTTGGAGGTCCCATTGGGCCCCTTATCTACTTTGGGCCCTTAAAATTTACATTTATCAGTCCCATAGTGGAGTTGGACACGTCTGCTTAATAAAACATTATCTGTGGATGGTGCATGTTGAAAAGAGTAGTAAAGTGGAAAAAAGTTTAGTGTCTAGATTAAATGAAAATTTATGTGAATGTTTGTTGTTACCTACACTATTTTAAAAAAATCCTTTTGATATCTTCCATCTTTGGTTTCTTTTATAATGTGAAAACATAAATTGAGGGTAGTTTCTTTGTGGACAAAAAAAGGCAATGGTAAATACATCTCTTGGTGTGACTGTATTGACTATATTGTCCCAGGCCACAATACACTCTATCAATTTCAGGCTACACATCAGTTACCATCTGATTCTTAAGAAAAACTGCCCCAACCCCAAGTAATGAAATAAATACACATCACACACAGTCAAATAGCCCTTGGTAAAATACTCATTGTGTCAATATTAATCTTACTGACAGAAGATCGAAATATGGCAACTGTCACACATCATCTTCCCTCTGAGTTGTCTCTTTCTGAAATTGCGAAATTTAGAACGAGAAAGAGGCAGACAGAAGCAGAGCAAGGCCTAGATCAGATATGGACACTATGGAAATGGGCTTCATTTGCAAATGGAAAAATATTATAGGAAAAATTAATAAGAGAGACTAAGAGAGAAAAGGAAAGGGGTTAAGGAAGAAAAGAAGAGCAATCAAATGGCAGGCAGGGAAATAGATATGGAAGACCCAGCAGAGATCATATTATGAGCATACAATTGCTTTCACTGGGCACCATGGTTGCTATTATTTAATTTATAGACCTGGTTCAAGTATCTCAGCTCTTACTGTAATATGGCTGTCCATGGAAGACACAGCGGCCATTTAAACAATCTCTCAAAAACTAAAAACACTTTCTACACTCATTCTACCCATTGGCAAATAAAAAGGGACATTCCATAAACACTACAAAATAATTTCTTTGTCATATAACTGTTCTCAGTTCTGCATAGAGATAAATGAACATGTTTATTAAAAAAAAAAAAAAAAAAAAAAGGTTTTAGGATATAAAATGTCTTTCTAGTGGCATAATTAACCCTAGAAGAAACAGCACTGAAAACACAAGACATATTAAACACTCTCCAAGTCCCTAAATGGCCCTATTTATGTTCTGGGAACACCTGAGAGGATGTTAATCCTTGTATCATAAATCTGCCAATTGGTCCTCAGGGAATGTTGAGGTCACACGGGCAAGACTGAGGATTAAAGAGAACTGTATTTAGTGCCTATTGACAGACAATTAGTACTGATGTTGTAGTTATTAGTGTTAATTATAGGATATTAGTCCATAAGGGGGTGTAAGCAACGTACAAGAATCTATAATTATAAAGCTTTTTAATAGTGAATGTAATTAGTGGGATTTGACTCAGATTTTACAATTTTCTGTAATATGCTGACTTTCCTATGGATTACAAAGCCTGGTTAGAGTCTCTTAAGTTATCTTAATTTTACTTTTAAAATGCTGTGGAAAAATTAGTACTCTAATGTCATCACCTAGCTGAAATAATTTTCCTGTTCCTAAATTAAACTTTGAAACGTTTAGTTTGCTGTATGCTGAACATTATGCCCCTCATGTGACAGTAAAACCCTAAAATCAAACCCCACAGTCCCATTACATACACTTTCACATATTTGTGCCTCTAATTCTATATCCTTCGATGTACCTTCCAACAGTAATTTATTTTTCTTCACACTATGGCAAATTTATTAGATCCATACACCAAATTTCACAAGATGTCTAGCGTATTTTTGCACTGATCGTCAACTAACTGATGTGGAGGAGCAATATGGAGGAGGCTTATATTAGCTTTCAAACATCTGTTCCAGTATCTATTTGATAATGGGAATATTTGATTTATCTAGCATTCTGTGTAATTCTCTACCAATACAGCTAGTCTACATTGGTTTACTGCTTTTTGATTGGTCCCTGACTGAGAAATTATTCTCAGTGTAAATGATTGTGAATTGAATGCAGTTTATACAGTCCCTCCAGGACTTCACAAGTTAGTGATCGCAAAATCAAGAAAACTTTGCAATATTCATAGCAGTTTGCAGTTTTTCAAAATTACCACATTTTTCTGCAGATTTGGGGCAAGATGTGTCATGTGACGTTATCACAACCCACATTCAGCCAAAGCCCTCTTTGATTCACATGAGTCAAACATGAGTACAGCTAAAAGGTCTCATTTACCAACAAACATCACTGTGAAAGACTGTGCAAAACAATTCCATGCAGTTGCAATTTTGCCAATTCAAGTTTTCCACAAAAAAAGCACAAAAAATTTTATTTTGAAAAAAGCAAAATCAAGCATTTTTGGCCACAACAATCACAAAATAACTCAGCAAAATCCTGTACAGACTGTTTATACATAAAAATGGGCTCCCTTATTCTGACAAATAAATTTGAAATTCATATAGTGGCATCCAACTAGCATTGTATAAAATGACAGTATCTGAAATGGAATTTTACCAACTGCAGGCTTTTTTTTTTTACCAACCTTCAATGCAAATATGTCCTCCAATGGCATTTCAAAATACATACAATCGTGAATACAAATGACAAAAAGTTACAATTTGATTATTAAAATGTCCACAAAATAACAGGAATTTTGAGTCACCCAAACATTTGCCCAGAAGTTCCTGTGTAGTGTGGAACTCCCTTCTAAGAAAAGTCAGAATAAAGAATCTAAAATGTGATGTTTCACAATTTTAATGCAATAATGATCAACACAATATCTTAACCACAGAGCATTTTAATAGACTCATGTTCCTTGCACACATGCACTCACACATTCACACCGAGGGGCAATTTAGAGTAGCCAATCCACCAACCGGCAAGTTCTGGGGAGTGAGGAAACCAGAGAACCATCTGAAAACATCTGAAACTTCACACAGATACAGTAGTAACACAAGCTCAGGATTGAAATGGGGACCCTGGAGCTGTGATACAGCAACACTACCCACTGTTCCACTGTGTCACCTACCAAACCAAAGAGTTGCTTACAGTATATTAAAATAGGGAATCAGAATAGTTTTGGTTTTCCTGAACGAACATACATGACCAAACTCATAATTAGCTGATGAGCTAATGAGGTGGCCCTGGTGTGCTGGTAGAGGATGTACTCAAAACTTTGTGAAATCTTTACATCTCTGTTAAATGTTTTTTTTTTTTTTTAATGGTCCGCCATCAACAGCATCCAAATAAGTCTTTAATCCAAACAGCCATTATCCTTTAACTAACTTTTTCAATTTTTTCAGCCATACTTTAATAATTTCATTCTGCGAACTTTTTTTTTTTAATTTAAACTATTCCAGACATTGTCTTTTGCACAGCTTACACAAAAACAAATATGCTATTTATTGATTTGTTTGTTTGTTTGTTTGTTTTGTAATGAATCAATGTATTTATCACCCTTGTAGCCGGGTGGAGCCTGACTGAATCCTGGCTTTAATGACTTCATCCTTTTAGAGCTCAATTACGTGTGGTCTTAACGGTTGTGTTCAGTAGTGAGGATTAGCCTTATCGGCTACAGAAGCACAATCAGGAGCAGATTACGTGTTTTGATCTACATCCACCACAATTTGACTTGAGATTAAGTGAACCTTCCTCATAATACCAATTGAACTGAACCTGCTTTTGTCTATTGTCCTGCTGTTGTCTTGGACCTTAACCTGGACACTAATGTTCTTACCCAGCTTACTGCCTTTCCAGCATCCTAAAGCCATGTTGCTCTTCACAGTTACTCATTCCCTCACTCCCTCCCTCCCTCTGGCTCTCTTCCTCCTGTGATAAATGAGGCTGTCTGTTTGGGTGCAGTTCATATTTACTGAGCAGGGGAGCGCCGAGTGTCAGTCTCGCTCTCCATTGATATCTCTATCCCCACACTAAACAGACATTCAAAGCCAAAGGTTAGGCCATGGGCCAGCAGAGGAAGGAAAAGGAAGGAGAGGAAAAAGAAGAGAGAAGAGATGTGGGGACTGTCACCAGATTAAAAGCACTGGCTGCAGCTGGTCAGTGGTTACAGAGGAAAGTGAGAGCAGAAGCATTCCAGCAGCAGGGCTGAGTGCAAAGAGTTATACAGTTGATGAAAGCAAGCTGACAACAATTGCCGATGCAGTGAAGCTAATGGAATATGAGAAGCTCCTCATTTTTACTTTGACAGCACCAACCCCATTCACTAACAACACTAAGCAGCATCCCTGAAGCTCTTCTCAACAAAACACACCACATTTCTTTGTGCCCGTCTGTGGTTTAAGGCATTTTGGAAAGCCATATGTGCCAAGAAATTACTATGACAAGCCCAAAAACATGTCCATCTAAAAATACACAGTTTCTTCTACACCCACACAAACCCTCCCTCACACACACGGTGTGAGTTATTCGGGGGAGCAGAAAAGCGGTGATTTGACCCACGTTCTGACCCCTTCATGAATGAGAGAAGTGGATCCAGGCTTGGCTGAGCCCAAAGGGACACGGGTGAAGACGCCCCAAAGCCTTGCAAAGACCCCGAGAGCCGCCAGCTCTTCCCACGCACTGACCTCCAGGGCCAATGAGCAGCAAAACCACTGCAGTGTGACGACACCATGACACCAAAACACCAAAGCCAACAATGTGTTCCTCCATTAAATTGACAAACATATAGACAGTAAATATTGTCCAAATTGAGCTGCTCAAATAACGCTGGGAGAAAGCCCATGGTAGAAAAAAAATTACAAGTGGACAACTACTGGATCCAACATGAGTGTAATTCATTTTTTTTTTTTAAATAGACAAAGATCTATGGGTGGCAGTTCAGAAAATGGTTCAGAAAATGGTTTAGAAAATGGCAATAGAATTTAAGTGTGGAAATATCACTGCTATAGTTTGTGGGTTGATTTTTACAGTTATGTTGTAAGACTGTGATAGAAATCTGTCACATAAAGCATTATATCATTTAAGACATCATAAAAACTATTAAAAAAAATAAATAAAATAAAATAAAAATCACAAGTACCTCTGTAATTTCTATTTACACATAAAATTACACCTACTTAATCCATTGAAACCATAGTCTACTAAATTGTCACTTAAACTGTAACGGTATGAAAATTTCATATAATGATTATCGCGACCAAAACTATCACGGTTATCAGTATGATCACAGTATTGTTAAAATGTGCTGAAAATGTACAAAAAGTACAGCGCTCAAGAGAATTTCCAACCCTCCAAGAGGACCAAATCTGAAGTGTGTTCATAATTTGGTTTTTATAAAAATTCTGAGGGAAACTTAATAGAAGATGGTAACCCTGTCTGCAGAGCTTGCCAGAAGTAAGTTGCTGTGAAAGGAGGCTTTGGCACTTCGTTGGTGCTTTTTCCTCTTTCCCTCCTTGCTTTTAAATCGCTTATGATTGCTCGTGCGGCCCTGCGCATTTCACTTTCGTTTTTGCATTAGTGGCAATTCGGGGCGGCAGTTGCTTGAATGGTTGGTTCATTATTATTCTTAATGAAAAACACACAACAACAAAACAGTACAATGACAAACTCACTGATATTAAACAAATCTTCCGCCATCATCTTGTCAGTCAGCTCGCCTCACTCTTCCTGTCAGTCAGCTCCCCTCACTCTCGTCATGTGATAAATGAAATCTGACTCCTGCTGATCTGTGCTGCGACTCTGACTCATTCGGCTCATGTTGAATTGAGCCGACTCGTTCAGTTGTTATAATTGTAGCGTCCGTTTTCACACTCAAAAAACAATGTTGCATGCTGCACCTGCGTCGGACTTATGCTGGGTGTGTGTGGACAGCATTTACCACGAGTTTTACAAATCACGAGAATCGCACACGGTTTTACTGATAATTAAATGTGACACGGTAATACTAACTGTCAGGGAATTTATCATGGTTTATCATGAAACCGGCAATGTTTCATCACTACTTGTCACACATTTCAACAGCAGATATGTTTAACACTGGATCACGTTAGGTTCCCTTACGTAGGGAATATTCAAAGGCCTACAGGGATGGTTAAATAAAAAAAAAAAAAGAAAAGAAATAGAAAAGAAAAACTAGTTCTTTCCCCTCTTTAAATATTATTAGGGTGTTAGATGATTACTCTGCTGACACTTGCCTGTTTGCGGGTCTCTTCCTACTGTATAGTGTTATTTATAACTGTGTTTTTTTCCCCAACATCTACATTATTTCTTTAAACAGTGGCATTTAATTATAGCAGACTGGTTGTGGATATAATCCAGAGGCCATAATTTCTACATTATGTTCACTGCATTCAAGTATTGATAGTCAACAAACTGAGTTATGTGTCCACTTTTAAAAAATTCAGCTTTAATCTCTATTAGATCTCTGGTCAAGTGTAAATATTGATTAATTGATTTTTTATTTAAATGCAGCTAAAGATGATACACAGGTACAAGATTGAGAGAATGACAGTGAGGCTAATACTTAGAGAAAGGGAATAATCAAAGACATTACACATACACACACACACACAAGCGGTTGTAGACTAGAATTCCCAAAGCACCTATTGACAGCTATCTGTTTCCCCCTGGTGCCTCAAAAGAGGAACTGCTGAAACATCAGCATTAGTACGGTATTAGCACCTACACTGTTACATATTTGATGGCCATTTCAGTAAAGAGCTATTTTTAAAAGTAGCACCATTGTGTATTAACATAAGCTTCACATATCAGCGTAGTTTCCTAATTTTTTCCTGTAGTCATCCTTTCCATCATGAGTATCCCAGCCAAAAATAAAATAAACACTTCATTCCAAATGCAGCTGATCTGCCAAGATATGCTTGGTGTTAATTTGCTTCTTAACTTTTGCATTGGAGCTACAAGACTAATATGGCTAAGAAGTAAAGGTATCATATACATCCTGGTTTAGCAATGCATAAAACATCACACCGATTGTTAAATAATCTCACAAACTATATAAACAGATTATAACATGGTTAATTTATAAATATTGATGAAGCAACAGTGACTCAGGTGATAATATAGTTACATTTTTTTCTACACATTATGGAGTAAATTGTAATGGTTTGCAAATTGCTGAGGCATTAGAGGAATAACATACTTCGGGATGTGCTGTTATAGGAAAATAATTAGCAATGGGGTGGTGTGATGCAGTGGGACCACCCCGAAGCTGATTATTTTCCTATAACAGCACACCCCAAAGTGTTTTATTCCTCGAATACCACAGCAATTTGTAAACCATTACAATTTATTCCTTCTATAAAACATACAAAACAAATGTGAACTTTATTATCATTAGAGTTACCGTGGCCTAATTTTCCAATAACAGCATGTCCCGAAGTGTTTTATTCCTCTAACACCACAGCAATTTGATCAGTATTACAATTTATCAGTAATTAAAGAATTAAGAATAATAATTATTTTATCCATTGATAGTTACAGTTAGTATTGTGGAATGTCCATGAAACAATTACAGTTGTTCTCTCACCATCATCTTGTTTTCTCTCTTGAACTCAGTCAGACTTAAAGTAACAGCTTTACCTCTGACTGTTCCAAGTCAAATCATGTGGCTTTATTTTCATTTCAACCATGTACAGCTTGTGCAGTACAGAGTGAAACGAAACAACATTCCTCCAGGACCATGGTGCTACATAAAACAACACAGAACTACATGAGACAACACAGAACTAAATAAGACCTACACATTTCTACATAAAGTGCACTTGCAGACGTGTCCAAACAGCACAAGACAGTACAGTACTACTAAAACCGGACAATAGGCACATTAAATGACAGTGTAGCACCGACCAGTTCACAGTTCTAGTGTGGAAGTGTCCGATATAACTGGTAGTGCAAAAGTATAACAATATAATAAAAATGCTGTGAAATGTAAACATGAATATACAGTGACATAGTATTCAGCAGATAGCTTATAGGCTACCGTATATGGACATAGAAGTTATTACAGTAGCAGCCAGGTAGAGACAAATAGTAGTGACAAGAAATATCATATAGTAGCAGCAAAAATGCAAGTAATCCATACAGGAAAAAAAAACAATAAAGTGCTGACACTGGAGACTCCTTCCAAAAATGATAAATAAGTGCATTCACATGTTTATTTTTTTTTAAATTGTGTTTCAAAAAAAATTGCACAGTTTTTAAAAAAAAAAACCCCAAAAAAACACATTTATGTGAAGCATCCGCCATACCAGTCCTTATCCCTTGTTGCTATAGAAACGATAACATATTAAAATGAGCACATTACTATAAACCTTGTAGGGGGAACTATTGTCACAGCTGCTGTTATAGAAAATGAATCAACACCATCAAACAAATCATAATTGAGCATACAGTAGTTATGTGTGTAATTTATTAATGTGGATTTATTCTTCTATGTTATGGCGCTGTTTATGTACAACGTTTGCACAATGCTAACCTGTTATCCATAAACTTACTATCAACATTGTAGCTCCAACACAAAAATAAAGAAGTAACCTTCAGATATCAAACATGTCTTGGCTTCTAAGATGGGAAATGTGTGTAAATGTAATTTTTGGCCAAACTATTCCTTTTAATTCTAAAGTTTGTCTTCTGGGGTTATTATTGCTATGGCAACAGCAAGAATGACTCACCGCATCCATTCATCTCCATGCCCCTCCCCTAACAGACAGACCCACTTGCTAAATGAAAAATGGACATGTTTAAAGAAGTATTGATTCCAGCTTTAAACAGAGGTACACTCAATATTATTTAGCCCTAAATACATCTTTGTTATCTGTGTTGCTGCACCAGTTGCACTGCTATCCTAGTAATTGTAGACATAAAAATAATAGAGCAATTCCCCCAACATTGACTGAAGCAAACCTGTTCTGTGGGCCTTGACCAAGCGAGTGATCCATCTGTTGTCTCTAAGTGTCGGTTTAATCCTAATGCTTGTAAGTACACCTTGGTGTAAGTATGAGTGGTGTTATAAAACGGCGAGGAATTCAAAATCTATAAAGATAACATAAATGAAGCTAAATCAGTCATTAATTATTATTTATAAGATAAATTGAGATAAAGAAGCCATCTTATTTCCGTCACTATTTTAATTAGAAAACAAATGTAAGCATGAGCAAAACAATACAAATGCAGGTATTTTCACAATTTAAACCAACTGAACTGAACTGAATGTTGAAATAAAGTGTTTTATCTAAACAAAAATTTTAATGAAACTACTTAAGACACCAACTGGGACCTCAAACCCAGTATTAAAATTAATTTCAATATATCAATAAAAGACTCTATTTAATTTGCTAAAACCTGCATTAACAGTATTTTCACGATATTTGTATGACTACATTAAAAAAAAAATTTTTTTTAAATCCAAACTACTTGCAAAATAAGCTTACCTGATGGCATGGCTAACTATATAGTGCTTGTATATTTTGCATTTAAAAAATAAAGGTCAGAGTGTTTGTTGGGCATGTATTTGCAATCAGCATCAACCTACTAATAAAAGTCAGAGTATAATGAGATACTTACAGTTGGAATCAAAATTATTCAACCCCCTTCATTAGTTGTACAAGTGTGCTTGAACTGGAACATGAACATGGAACATGAAATAACCAAACTGGCTAGGGGCAGAAAATTTATTAAATAACCTGGACGGGCAGAATAAGGAAGCTATCAATGGCTGCAACCAGATTTCTGAGATGGCAGGATTGTGAAAAACCCTCGAGTGACTGCAAAAGATCTGCAGCAAGACATGGTGGAAACAGGCACTGAGGTTTCAGTGAGTACAGTAAGGCGCGTACTAAACGCAGAAGGTTTCCATGCCAGAACTCCAAGATGTACACCACTACTGACCCAAAAGCA
>JANDJT010000131.1:13710169-13731163 GCA_024331685.1 Stegophilus panzeri | reverse complement strand
GGACGAACTTTAAACGTTAATATCGCAGTCGATCATGTTCATTTAATCGTGGGCAGTCAAAATCGTAATCGCGATCGTTATTCGATTAATTGTGCAGCCCTACCATATACTATACAATTCACTGTGCTAGTAATCAGTATGGTGTGTGTATGTGAGAATTATCATTTGGAAGACTGTGAAATCATGTGACTGATTAACAGATTCACTTGTGGAAGCAGTTCCCTCAGAATTACTTTAGACTGTTTTATTTTTGAGCAATATTTTAATAATTTCCATTAATGAATTACAAATAATGACAATTTTTAAAAAAGCAGACTAATCAGCTATTTATTCGTTGACAAAATTTAACAACTTATCTAAGGAAACTTATTTGGTTAAATGCAAAAATTTTTGAAGAAAATATACAATGTACTGTATTATAGGCAGGGTCTTTAATGTATGTTTGTGGCCTTTGTTACCGTCTTTACCGCTGATTTCAAGCTTTTATTTTGAAAATGAAATGAACATATTGCATTGTGAGAATGCAGCTATGATAGCTCTGGTTGCATACTTGGGGTGCATGTCATTTCTTATTTGTGCATCCTCATTACCTTTCCTTGCTTCCTTTCCTTGCATCTTAGCTCCACCCTGTAGGATGTGCGACAAGGATGCAAGGATGAGATGCGAGGAGAGAACAGAAGCAAGTCGAATGGAATATCCTCGCTCTCTCAAGCGTACTTCAAAGCAACGTCAATTAATGATGACTGCGCTTCAGGGATGTACCGTTATGTTGTTGGAGCTTGATTAATAACAACATTCTTAATAATGCAAAATGCACTGATAGTATGTGAAATGTCTGGGTTATTCAACAATGAATTAATGAACAATACATAAAGTATTGCATATTTTGTGCAGCTTTGCATATCCAAACATGCAAGGATCAATTAATTACAATACTCATTGTAAGCATATTATTATTTAATTATATTTCACACAAAATTCCATCACATCATCAAAGGACTTTTTGTTGGAGATTGTTGGAGATGGGTAATTTATACGTGCTTCAGGTTTTTTGACAAGAAACACTTTCTCATAGGATACACTGGTCTATCCTCGCTCCTAGCTCCTCTGGAAGCTTCCTCACTCCTTGTTCCTCAACTCCTTGTGGTACAATTACATAATTGAGATATCCCTCAAGATGGTTGACATCGATCAATTTCCGGATCACAGGCTTTAGGACAGATGAGCGAGGAAACGAGGGAGAATCAATTTGAGTGTTGAGAAGCACCCCTGGAAAGCAGCCAAAGCAGGACATCACCAGGGTACACTCACCAAGCACTTTATTAGGAACACCTGTATACCTACTCATTCATGGAATTATCTAATCAGTCACTTTTGTGCCAGCAGTGCAATGTATAAAATCATGCAGATATGGTCCAGAAGCTTCCGGTAATGTTCTCATCATCACAAAAATGTGATCTCTGTGATTTTGACCGTGGCATGAATGTTGGTGTCAGACGGGCTTGAATATTTCTACAACCGCTGATCTCCAACAGTTTCTAGAGTTTACTCAGAATGGTGCAATAAAGTAAAAAGCATCCAGCGAGTGGCAGTTCTGTGGACAGAAACACCTTGTTGATGAGAGAGGTCATCAGGGAATGATTCAAGCTGCCAGAAAGGCTACAGGAACTCCGATAAACACTCTGTACTATTGTGGTGAGCACAATGTCACATTGAGGTGACATTGATACCATGTTGGGTTCCACTTCTGTCAGCTAAGAACAGAAGACTAAGGCTGCAGTGGGCACAGGCTCATCAATACTGGACAGCTGAAGACTGTAAAAATGTAGCCTGGTCTGATGATTCTTGATTTCTACTGAGGCACACAGATGGTAGGGTTTCACAGCATGAAAGTGCACCTGAAAAATCTGCAAGAATTGCATGATGCATTCATCTCAACATGGACCATAATCTCAAAGGAATGTTTCCAACATCTTGTGGAACCCATGCCACAAAGAAGGGAGGCCTTACCCAGTATTAGTATAGTGTTCTTAATAAAGTGTGCTGAGTCTATGAACAAGATTAAGGTATCAAAAGTACAGTTGCTGTACCAAGTAAGATTATTAACAATATGTAATGCAGAACTTTACAGTCATGTGTTGGCTATGAGAGCACAAATTCTTTCTCATCACCTCTCAGTGCTCGTCAAACAGAAATATTCCCATGTACAAACCTTTTGGTTTCTATAAAGCCCATGTTCATAATTCCTTATAACGGTGCTTATAATTATGACAACTGACTGCAATCCCCCAAACATTAGACATGCCTAAGTCTTGTTTGCTTTGGGTTTTGCTGTCTGGGGAGGTTCTGACAGACAAGTAGTGTTACATTATTGAAATTTCTGTCCCAGCTGTTTGATGATTCCAGAATACCACATGAACATGAAAAAGAAATCAAACACAGCATTACAGTATTAACCACTATTAGTTGAAGTTTAATAGGGTCAAACTGGTATATTCACAGAATGCATGAGCATGAATCACATAATATAAAAGCATGTGTGCAGGATTGAACAGAATACATAGATAGCATCCACATATTTCAAGACATTTGTACACATTTTGGTCTTTAACTCCTTTTAAACACTTTTTGTTTTATAACAGCACCAAAATAAATCCAGAACAGTAAAAACTTGACATTGGAATTGAATTGTCAGCCTAGGCTGTTTCTGTTTCAGGTTCTTGTGGCATTTTTACAAGATACAATACAGTTACAGTCCCCTCTGAAACTACTGGAATGGCAAGGCCAATTTTTTTTTTTTTGCCGTAGACTGAAGACATTTAGGTTTGAGATAGAAAGATGAATATGAGAAGAGAGTTTAGAATTTCAGCTTTTAGTTCCTGGTATTTATATGTAGATGTGTTAAACAACATGGAACATAGCACATTTTCTATCAGACCACACAGTTTCTTGGTTTCAGCCTTTGGTTTCACCTGTGAAGACTGCATTTGTTCAGACAGCTGTCTATGGGAGAAAAGCAAGCCATTTTGAAGCTGAGAAAAGAGGGAAAATCAGTCAGAGGCATTCCACAAACATTGGGCACAGCCAATACAACAATTTGGAAAGTCCTGAAAAAGAAAGAAACCACTGATGTACTGAGCAACAGAAACCAAATGGGTTGGCCAAGAACAACAACAGCTGATGACAAACATTATGAGAGTTGTGAAGGAAAAACCAAAAACAACAGAAAGTGTCATCATCAACATACTTTGAAAACTTCGAGAGCAGAAATATAGAGGCTATACCACAAGATGCAAACCACTCATCAGCAGTAAACCAGATTGGAATTCACAAAGAACTACAGAGATGAACCACAAAAGTTCTGGACCAAAATTAACCTCTACCACAGTGATAGAAAAGCCAAAATTTGGAGAAAGAAATGATCTGCTCAAAACATACAAGCTCATCTGTGACACTTAGTAGAGGTAGTGTCATGGCTTGGGTTTGCATGGCTACTTCTGGAACAGGCTCATTAATCTTTATTGATGATGTAACTCATGATGGTAGCAGCAGAATGTTTCAGAAGTTTACAGGACCATTTTGTTGCCAATTTACAGAGAAATACATCAGGAGGAACTTCATCATGCAGCAAGACAATGCTCTAAAACACATTGCCAACTCAACAAAGGACTTTATCAGGGGAAAAAAGTGAAAGGTTTTAGACTGGCCAAGTCAATCAACAAACATTAACCCAACTGAGCAGCATTTCACCTCCTGAAGAGGAGACTCAAGGGAGAAACCCCCGAAACAAACTGAAAGAGGCTGCAGTAAAAGCCTGGAAAAGCATCACAAAAGAGGAAACCGACAATTTGGAGATGTCAATGAGTCACAGGCTTGATGCAGTTATTATAAGCAAGGGGTATGCAACGAAATATTAAGCGTGATTTACTTTAAATTACTTTAAGGATGATCGGTTCCTTTACTTTTGTTCGCCTAAAAATTGGGTGGTCTGATACAAAAGGCTCCATGTTGTATGTTGTTTAACACAGCTAGATGTAAATACATAAAAGTGGAAATCCTCAACTCTCATCTCATATCCATCTTTTGGTCTCAAACCCAAATGTCTTTGGTGTATAGCACAAATAAATAAATTGGCCATTCCAACAGTTTCGGAGGGGACTGTATATGAGTGTACAACTTTTCATCATTCAACATTCATTCATTCATTTACAGTAACTGCTTTATCCCAGTCAGGGTCACCATGAATCCAGAGCATATCCCAGAAACACTGGATAAATGTCAAGGACAAACCCTGGAATACCAGCTCATCGCAGGACATCACACACAAACAAATTTATTCACACCTAGGGTGAATTTAGTGTCACCTATGTTTTTGGACAGTGAGACGGAACCCATGTGGACATGGGCAGAATATGCAAAACTCCACGCAGGTTGAACCCAGGACCATGGAAGTGTGAGGAGAGAACATTACCCTCTGTGCTACCTTTAGACTCAAAAGAGCCTCTCTCTGGTAGGACACTTCAAAAAAAAATTAACACAAACTTCAAACAGAAATACTGACAAAGGATTGTCATGGTCTTGTTTTTCCCTCTGTTACCTTATTAACTAAAATCTTACTAAAATATACAATTTTTTTCCACTCTTGACATTTTTCTTTGCGTTGTTCATTCCATTAAGATGGACAAGACAAATTTTATTTAATTCAATGCTTTCCACCAAGAAGCCCTTTTCTGACAATTATTAAACCATTAGAAATAAATACTGTTCAGTCAACAAAATGTAGCTGGATTAAAATGCATGACTGCATCATCCATTTTTAAATAGTATTAAATATTAAAGCATGTCCATTAGTGTACACTTTAACATTGACCAATGTAACAGTGACCAGATAGCAGGTGATTCCTTCATTTGTAGGCCTTGAGTTAACATTATAACACACCAGTCAACATAAATCCCATTGCAATTAAAATCTGATAAAGATATTAAACAAAATGACTACAGGAACAAACCATTAAAATACTGTGAGTGGGAAAATTTTTAGTGCAGAAACACTACAATGCAATTTTTACCAGGATAAATGTGTGTAAAACTAACCACATGGTTCAACATTCAACAGATACAGCTTTAAACCATTGTTTCTAATCATTTTATATGGTTACAGTACATTGTCAATTGATGAACATATTACAAATATTTTCAGCCACAATTGTCCATTTTAGTAGATGGTCAATTTTTTTTTTATTTTTTTTTTTTTATTTAGTTGAGCCAGTTGCAGTGATCTTGTAAATGGTAGTTCAGATTGTCATTAGAGTTTTAAAGCACATTTTGGTTCTGTAACCAGGCCATCATTCTCAGTGGGCAATAATACACTGTATAATTCAATCCAAAGTGTTTCTCTGTGACAGCGTGTCACTTTAACTTCACTGGTGTATATAGGACAAAGGGAGGCTGCAGCAAGAAAACATGATGTGCATTTCCTAAATGCTTATGCCAAGCTCACAGAAAGCTTTCCACAAACAGCAGAAGATAAATTAATGAAAGATGCTTAATACAGCGTATATGTACAAGAATAATCATATCTATTCCACATAATCTTGATAATCTGTTCCATTGTTTCAATAAATACATCCTTTATAAAACACCCACACACATTCTTCAAGTAACTTGGCCCTTTCAAGAACATTCAGTTCTGAGTTTTCAGAAATTGTCCATCCTGTTCCATTCTTTTCTCGTTAATACTTAACCATCCCCCACTTGAAATTCCCATCTTCCCATCATGCTCTCTTCCACCTTTATTCTTGCTCCTCACATGGCCATTGTGGTAAGATGTTGGTGCCCCAGGAGGCCCTTTCGGCCAACACCAACCCCCGGATGTGTGCCTGCTCCACCGTGCCCACAGTATTCCTGCAGGTTCTGTCTTAGGGTGACCAGGGCAGAGCCCAGACAGGCTCGGTTAGGTGCCAGGATACCACCAGGTAGCTGGAAAAGGACAGTGGCAACTCCTGCCATGCCATCGTCAGTGGGCTCTAGAGTGATGGGTCCCACCTTGAAGGAGGAGTAGGAGAAGCCCAAGAGCTGTGAGAGGAAGGGGTCAGAGCGGCAGAACTGCTGGTAGCTGCCATGCGAAGCTGGATGGTGGTGGTGGTGGTGGTGTGATGTTGGATTGGTGGCAGAGCTGGGAACATACTGATGTGTATTCAGGTAGTGCAAGGAAAGATGCTGCCCACTGTTGCTTCCGCCGAGGGCAGGATGGTGGTGATGGTGGCGAGTCACACCAGGGTCATGTTTGTAGGATGGAGCTCCAGGTCTTCCTCGACAAACCATACCACCTATTTTGCCTGTCCTAACATGTGCCAGTGAGACGGTGCTACCTCCTCCAGTTGAGGGCAAATAGATGAGCTGCGGCTCATCGGGCTCCAAGTAGACAGTGAGCTTGGCAAAGGGACGTGATGCCATCTTGGTCATCTCTTGAATGTGACGCCGCTGTTCACGCCTGAAGTCCAGGAATTGTTTGACCTTCCAGAGCAGCACACACACAGACAGAAAGAGGAAGAAGCAGGAAAAGAAGACAGAGAAGAAAACAAACAGGTCTATGTGCGCCTGGTCTTGGCGCAGGAACAGCAGGCCTTGCGACTCTCCACCATGGCTGTCTGTACCAACACCACGCAGTGCGATGAAGAAGCGGCTAGATTTGAGCGAGTGCACTTCATGTGGGAAGGTGATGACGACGCGATCACGCACACCACGCACAATCAGCACTGTCTGAGGCTTCCACACTGTGATGTATGTGATGAGGCCTTCTGCTCGCTCTTCACGCACTTCCCGTTCGGTACTGTGTGGTTTAGTGTGCAGACCAAGGATGGCAGGGGAAGACGAATTTGCATTCACTTTTAACGGTGACAGTGCTAAAGGGACCTCTTTGTCTCCTCGAGTCATGGGCACAGAGGCAACATCGTCTGCTATTTTAATAGCGTGTACACCCGTCTGGCGGTCAACATCCACAATAAAAGTGTCATGGGAATTAGACACATACACCTCCACCTCGCCGAAAGTAACATCGATAGTGACACGGATGTCCACATTAGTGAATTTGGGCTGGGCTGCAAAAAACACTGTGCGTCCCATAGGCAGATTGCGGATATTAGGCTCGTGGAAGCAGTTGACCTGTGATGTCGGGTCAAAACAGCACTCGTTGTCCACATTGAACTGCCGGTAGCACTGACGGCCATTGATCGGTGTGCCATTGAAGGCGTCTTTGCATTTGGCACACTAGGAAAACAACAGCATTGCAGAGAAAATGGTTTGAAATTCTTCCAGTTCAACTACACTTCTTCCTCTGTATGTTAAGTGCTACAATGATGTTTATCAGGTAACCAACAAAATTAATTAAACTGTTACAGTACATGCCTTTGAATATGATTTTGAATGTTTGAGACACTAGGAATGTAGTGTCTAAGTTTGCAATAAAATGAAATGTAAACATTATTAATAGTGTAAAACAAACTAATGGAACTAATAATACCTGTTGTCTGTAACACTCCTTGCGATCACTCTGTGAGCTGCTAAGACATGATGATGTTTCCGTGTTGTTTTGGCAGGGGCAGCCTGTTCCATCATGCTCATTACAAGTGTCCGCATGGCCATTACACTGACACCTAAAGACATAAAAATCTGAGGTTTGCTTTCTATGGGAGGTCATTTGTGCCATAAATTTAATTTACATTTAAATTTGAAAATAAAAATCGCTCATTTGTCATTTCCGTTCACATATCTGTGTGCAAAGATGGTGCCAAAATGAAAAATGAAATGAAATAAGTGAATGAAATAACATGCAGCTGGGATGGTAATTGGGTGCTTGATTTGATCTCCGGCAAAAGGAGGAAAAATGACTAAAATTTAATAAAAGAAAATGTTCATTCTGACAATCTGCTAAATCCATTAATTCCCTAGCCATTTCCTGCATGTGACTGTAAGCTGCACTCCCATCCTCCATTTTGTTTTAAGCGTTGCACTTAGCATTCAGAGTATAAATTTGAGCAAGTCTTAACTACATCCATAGCTACAACCCCTGACAAAATTATGGAATCACCACACTTAGAGGATCCTCACCTGGCTTTTTTTTTTTACTTCGTAGCAAATATACAAATTACAGATATGACACAAAACAATTTTTGTTTAATAGCACTCTGGCTTCGTGAAACATACCTCAAACAAATTAAATGATCTTTTTTTCCCAGATCAAGTAGAGGAAAAATTATGGAAATTACACAATTACTACTTTACACAATTAGTACTTTGTTGCTCCTCCTCAGGCTTTTATGATTGCCTGAATTCTCTGAGGCACGGACTTCACTAATGAAAAACAATATTCTCTATCAAGCTGGGTCCAGCTTTCTCGAATAGCTGTTGACAGAGCAGCTTTGCAGGAGCCTTGTCATTAACCAATTTTTTTTTTTTTTTTTCACCATAAATTTTTCAATCGGATTGAGATCCAGACTGTTTGCTGGCCATGTCGTTGAGTTGATATGCCTTTCCTGAAGAAAAGCTTGAACACTTTTTGCTCTGTGGCAAGATGATTATCATCCTGAAAAATTATTTTATCATCACCAAATTTATTCTCTATCAATGGAATGAGAAAAGTGTTCAAAATTTCAACGTACACCTGTGCATTAACTGTTGAGATAATGATTGCCATCTCCCCTGGTCCTTTACCCGTTTCATCTTTATATGTCTATACATCTATATACGTTCATTAGAACGGCAGCAGAAACAAAACTTCCAGCATCATCTCCTTGGACAATGCAGATTCGTAATTTATCAATGAATATCACTTTCATCTCTTTACACTTGCACCAAATTTTAGACACAGCTGCCTGGGAACATCCAACATCTTTTGCAACACTCCATGTTGGATTTCCTTCTTGAAGGAGTTTTATAATCCCTTTCATTGTTTCAATTGACAACTCTCTTGTTGGAGCCATGTTTCCTTTAAAAAAAAAAAAAAAGTCCAAGGTTAAGATCTGTAAGCTCTACTTTAAGGTCTGTAAGCATTCTCTTTTAACTGCAGACTAATTAGCATTTTTAGATTTGTGCTGGTATTTGTTTTAGAAATGCAAATTACAAGGTGATTCCATAATTTCTTCCACAACATTGAGTGATTCCATAATTTTTCCTCTACTTGATATGGGAAAAATATGCCATTAATTAAAATCATTTAATTTAACTTGTTTGAAGTGTTTTGTGAAGCTAGAATGTTCAGCTATTACACAAAAATTGGTTTGTGTCATTTCCCTTTTCATTTCAAGTGCATCCATGCTGAAAACAGAATAGCATACTTGCACTTTTACAACTGAATTAGATTTAACTTAACCATTTTATTTTTTTAAATTTGTATTTGGTCAGGTATGTAGCCTAACATTATGAAAAAGAAAAGAAAGTACACGTTTTCAGTTTAGCATTCATTTTGCAGTTTGTCTAGAAAATGAAATTTTTTTTTTTTTTTATTAAAAAAGTTTAATTATGGCCACAAAATACTGACATAATGAAGAAAAAAAATGACAAAATACAGTTGCAATCAAAGTTACTCAACCCCCATTGCAAATCAGGTTTATTGTCAAAATTTACAGACTTGCAGCTGTTTGCAATGAACAAATCAAACAAAAGCAATT
Source organism: Stegophilus panzeri (assembly GCA_024331685.1). Classification (NCBI taxonomy): domain Eukaryota; kingdom Metazoa; phylum Chordata; class Actinopteri; order Siluriformes; family Trichomycteridae; genus Stegophilus; species Stegophilus panzeri. Next base: position 13,721,495 of record JANDJT010000131.1, on the reverse strand, counting down.
GAAATAGTTCAACACAACGAATGCTTAAAGTGGTTTCCCTGAATTCAACTGAAAATGCAACTTATGATTTCTACAGTTTAAAAATTATTCAAGCCCCTTCATGGCAAGCATCTTTAGTACATAGTAGAGCACCCTCTTGCTGTTATAACCTGCTGCAAACGAGATGCATAGCTTCTGGCAGCGTTCCTGAGGAATCTTAGCCCATTCCTCATGATGGCTTCCAGTTCAGTAATATTCTTGGGTTTGCGTGCTACAACCACCTTCTTCAAATCCCACTAAAGATTTTCTATGGGGTTCAAGTCAGGAGACTGTGATGGCCCTGTAGAATCTTCCAGGACTTCTTCTGCAACCAAGCCGTGGTGGAATTTAAGGTATGCTTGGGATCATTGTCATATTGGAAGGTCCAATGATGCCCAAGCTTCAGCTTCCTCACAGACAGCATGACATTTTCTCCTAGGATTTCCTGATACTTCAATGAATCCATCTTGCCTTCCACACACTGCAGGTTTCCAGTGCCAGAGGATGCAAAGCAGCCCCAGAGCATCACCAAGCCACCACCATGCTTGACTGTGGACAGAGTGTTCTTTCTTCATTCTTCTTCCTCCAGACATACTGCGGATCCATCATGCTGAAAAGTTCCAGTTTTGTTTCATTGCTCCACAGAACAGAATCCCAAAACTTCTGTGGCTTATTTATATGATTTTGAGCCGACTTTTCTTGTGCCTTTGGGGTCAGTAGTGGTGAATGTCTTGGCTACAAGCTCACTGTAGTTCTGGCATGGAAACCTGCATTTGGTATGCGGATTACTGTTTCCACCAAGTCTTGCTGCAGGTCTTTTGCAGTCACTCAAGGGTTTTTCACAACCTGCCATCTCAGAAATCTGGTTGCAGCCGTTGATAGATTCATTTTTCTGCCCCATCCAGGAATTTCATACATTTTCTACCCCTAGCCAGTTCAGGTATTTCATGTGTTCCAGCTCAAGCACACCTGGTGCAACTAATGAAGCCTTTGTTTAATTAAGACAGCACCTGTTTTGCATATTTGTGCTGTTGTGAGGGATTCTATTCAGGGGGTTGAATAATTCTGAAACTGGAGAAATCATAAGTTGCATTTTCAGTTGAATTTGTGGAAACACTTAAAGCATTCATTGTGTTGAACTGTTCCAATTGCTTTTGTTTTATTTGTTCATTTCAAACAGCAGAAAGTCTGTAAATTTTGACAAGAAACCTGATTTGCAATGGGGGTGGAGTAATTTTGATTGCAACTGTATAATGATTTTATTTTTTATTTCTGACTCTAATGCTACATGCTTACATGGAAAATGCAAATGGTGTTTAAAGTGCCTATTATGGTTTTGAAACGTGCCTAATTTTGTTTTATAGGTCTCATACAATAGATTTACATGCATCCAAGGAAAAAAAAAAACACTTTAATGTGCTCATAATTTAAATTGCTGCATTACCTTTTTTTTTTTTTCTCGTTCAATGAGCCGTTCTAAAGGATTCATTCTGAATTCCTCCATTCAGAGGGCATACTCTGCTGTGATTGGTCTACTGCTGTCAGCGTGTGCCGAAAAGGAAACACCTACTACCATAATGAGTTTCAGCTCTGTCTGTTCGCGAGCAGCCAATGAAGACCTACATAGGTTTGTACAGGAAGTAAGTCTGGAATTACTAACGACTCGTTTCAGCTGTTCAGAATCGGGTCCTTCTTTTGGGAGTCAATAACTCTGTTTGTCGTGTGCTTTTTGATTTTTGAAGCTTTGCAGACGTTTTTACATTCACAAAAAGCTATATAACACTACATGAAAGGTAATATTTGAAAAACCATAATAGTTGCACTTTAATGTTAATTTTCATGTTATAAAATAATTTTATTTTTGGCACAAAATACCTCTGATATGTGTTCATCTTCCTGCAACTTGTTGTAAACAGTAACTTATCATTTATATGTTTTAGTGTTTGTCACTCCTCCTTACTCACTTTTCACACTTGCCCTGCAGCAGAAAGTAGCCACTAAGGCAGCTCTCACATTTGTCCCCAACACTGTTGTTCTGACAGTTCACACACACAGCATTATCCTCAGAAGGGCCCTCCGTTACCCAGTGGGCAATCTGAAAGAGACATTTTACAGCGTTAAAACAACATCAAGAAAGAAAGGAGGAGATAAAAAAAAAAAAAAAAGGAAAAAGAGACAACAGACTTACACCATCAGGATCTAGTGGACGGTCATTGGGGTCAACTAGTGCCACCTTGAGTTCTTCTTTGGTTAAACATACATCACTGTTTCCTCTACAAAACTCCCGACAGGGACGACACACTCCGCCACCTACTGCAGAGCCTACATACAGCGGCTTACACTTCTCACAGTGCTGACCCTGAGAGAAAGAGAGAAAGGATCGGATAAATTAATTAATCATACCTGAGGAAACCATCTCACATTTCTCATGAAAAAAGGTTGTTTACAAATATTATATATAGGATCCATCAAACCAACCAATTTAACCATTTAACCAACTAAGAAACTGGCAATAGATGAGAAAATTTGCAATACCTTAGTGTGGTTATGGCACTCCAGACACGTATCCAGTTGAGTGACGCCCTTACAGTTGCTATGCTTGTTACAACGGCACTGAGATGAGCAGTTCTCCCCGACAAAGCCAAAATGACACTGGCACACTCCCGGTGACACACATGTGCCATTAACACAACCCTGCACACATACCGGTTCACACTGCCCAGATACACTGAAAAATAGAGGAAAAAAGAGAGAGACTTTATATATACCCTGTGTTTGTTTGTGTGTGTGTGTGTGAGTGAATAAACCTGATTTGGGCCCCAGCTTTGTTACTATTAAAAAAAAAAACTTTTCTCTCATTACATCATATTGCATATATGTGATCATATATGTCTCATATACTTCTGCACTGTTCACCGTTAAGAATAAATTTGAGTTTAAGAAATCACCGTTCCATGCAAAATGTATTTGGTGCACTAATTTAAAAACAAAATACAAAACAGGCTGTACATTACCAACACAAACACATACACACACACACAATTACAATACAAGTACATAAACGCAATGACCCAAGCCTTTGAGTTTACCTGCTGAGTATGTAGCCGTTTCTGCAGGTGCAATGGTAGCCATCAGGTAGGTCATGGCAGTCCTGCGTAACATTACAACGATGGTGCCCGTTGGCACACTCATCCTCTTCTGGACAGTGCAGGAAGGACCAGCTGCTGTTCCAGTGGGGACAGAGAGATTCGCTAACACCTACAAAAGAGGTCCAGCAGAAGCCTTGATGACTACACAGTGAAAAACCAGGTAGGTGACTACTGTGTTGTGACTTCTTTTAGAGGCACATATTTCAGACAAAAAAAGTATTGAAATGTGAACTGAAATTAAAACACTGAAATGTGCAGAAAATATGTGGAAAATGTGAATCCTTGTTTTATTTAGACAAAAAGGCATGCAGTACAATTTCACAAAAAAGTTCACACTAAGTGGAGTATACATACCATCCAGCCCTCCCTGCAGGCAGTGTCCTGCACCGTTAGCCCCGCGGGTCGCACACCAGCCACACTGTGGCCGGGCAATGCACTGGGAGCACTGGGTAAGCTGGGAGCACTGGGGAGAGCAAGAGTCTCCACCAGAGAGCAGACGACCACACTGACCAGCTTCACAGCGCAACGGAACAAACGAAGGACTCATACACTGACACACAGAGACAGAACAAGATTTTGAGGGAAGCAAAAGTTAAATTTTATTATGCTTTTCAAGGTTACATTCTTTAATACATTTATTTTGTCCAGTCAATTAGGGCATCTATTTTGTTCACATCAGAGGTTATTTTCAAACAATTGATTGGATACAGATTTATTTCAACTCTAATTTACTATACACCAAGCCTGGAAGAAGTATTTAGAGGGAGAGAATGTGTCACAACGCACAGGTCTCCCACCTGGTGAAACGCAGGAGGAGCTGGGCCTGAAAGCACCCCATAGAGCCCAGCGCCTCCTTGTGGCATTATCAGTCCCTCCGAGCCAGCCCCAGGCAAGGGTTCAAATCAAGTGGCCACATGCTTGCAAGACGGCCGAGTGGGAGCAATTCGGTGAGGATGTTGATAAGGTGCTTGAAGTGCCTGTGAAAGAAGAGGTGGATAGGAGGCTGCAGGCAATGACAACCATTATCACCAGTCTAGGCTTGCAGAGATTTGTCACATAGGAGGAAAGGTCAGAGGGCAGAGAAGATCCATGACATCCGGAAGGCGCTGAAGTTCCTTAAAAAGCAGCACAAGGAAGCCTGTGAGGAACAGCAGCCCCGGCTGGCAGAGCTGTGGACCATTTTGAGAAGGTTAATGACCCTGCACAGAGCGGAATGGCAAAGGATGCATCGGAAGGAGAGAGCCAGGAAGTGAGCCTCCTTTATAGCAAATCCCTTTGGCTTCACTAAAAAGCTTCTGGGACAGAAGAGGAAGGGAAGCCTGGCCTGCTCTAAGGAGGAAATCGACCTGTACATGCAGAACACCTATAGCAACCACAACAGGCACGAGGAGCTAGGGAAATGCGACCTCCTTGTAGACCCACCACCTCCTACCAATGGCTTTGACACCAGGGAGCCACTCCTGAGAGAAGTCCAGGAGGTTGTGAAGAAGGCAAGATCCAGCTCAGCCCCTGGACTTAGTGGAGTTCCATACAAGGTCTACAAGAGTTGTCCAAGGCTACTCAAGTGACTCTGGAAGATCTTGAGTGATCTGGAGGAGAGAAAAGGTGGCGCAGCAGGGTCTGAGGGGGTCTGGATCCCTAAGGAGGAGGTTTCCAAGACCATCAACCAGTTCAGGATAAGCTCACTGCTAAGTGTGGGAGGAAAGATCTTATTCAGCATTGCAGCCAAGTGGCTGTCAGACTTCCTAGCAAGTAACAACTACATAGACAAAGTGGTGCAGAAGGGAGGGGTCTCTGGAGTGCCAGGGTGTCTTGAACACACTGGAGTGGTGACCCAGCTCATCCGGGAAGCCCGGGAGAATAAAGGGGACCTCACAGTGCTTTGGCTAGATCTAGCTAATGCTTATGGTTCCATCCCCCACAAGCTGGTCCAGACTACCATGACCAAGTACCGTGTGCCATGTTGTGGACCTTATCCTGGATTACTATGATCAGTTCAAGATGAGAGTCTCAGCAGGGCCAGTAACATCAGAGTGGCATAATTTGGAGATTGGGATAATTACAGGCTGCACCATCTCTGTGTTGCTGTCCCTGGCGATGAATATGATTGTCAAATCTGCAGAGCCAGAGTGCTGTGGCCCACAGACACAAACAGGGACAAGTCAGCCTCCGATCAGGGCTTTCATGGATGACAGTAGTAGTAGGTGGATCCTGCAAGGGCTAGAGAAGCTTATCCATTGGACTCGGATGGGCTTCAAGCCAGCAAAATCAAGATCTCTTGTGCTGAAGAGGGGCAGAGTTATGGACAGGTTCCGCTTCAGCATCGAAGGACTACTGCTCCCAACCATCTCAGAGAAACCAGTGAAGAGCCTGGGCAAGGTTTTCAGCAGCAGTCTCAAGGACACCACGTCTGTCCAGTCTATGTGCCAGGATCTGGTCAGTTGGCTGAAAGTTGTTGATCGGTTGGGGCTCCCAGGCAAGTTCAAGGCGTGGATATACCAACATGGTATACTCCCAAGGATACTCTGGCCGCAACTTGTGTATGAAGTCTGCATCTCAACTGTAGAAACCTTGGAGAGGAAAGTCAGTGGCTATCTCAGGAGATGGCTATGTTTGCCTAGAAGCCTCAGCAACATCATCCTCTATGGGAACAACAGAAAGCTCCGATTGCCATTGACAGCTTTGGAGGAGGTAACACGGACAAGAGTGGTGTAGATGTACAGAGACTCTAGTGACCCGAAGATGGCCCAGGCAGGAGTGGCGGTGAAGACTGGAAGGAAGTGGAGAGCCGACATGGCTGTGCTGGAGGCAGAGTCATGACTGCACCACAGAGCTCTGCTGGGAGCAGTTACTCGAGAAAAAGCGGGCTTGGGAGTCTTTCCAGCACCACGGTACAAGGAGGGCAAGGAGAAGCGAAGGTGGATTCAGGAGGAAGTGGGGTCGAGCAGAGTGGCCAGTATGAATCAGCAGGGGGCTTGGATGAGGTGGGAGCGAGCCACAGACCGACTGGTCGAACCTATGACGGGCAGAGTCACATCGTATCACCTTCCTGATTCGAGCAGTTTATGACGTCTTGCCAAGTCAGTCAAAACACTTCAGTTGGGGCAAATTTGAAGCTCCCAACTGCCCACTGTGCTTTAAGAGAGGGACGCTCAAACACATAATGAGCTCCTGTCCAGAGGCACTCGGCCAGGGCCGATATACTTTTACTCCATAACCAGGTCCTAAAGCCTATTGTGGAAGCCACCAGTAAAGGGACCAGAAACAGCAGCCGAGTATGCACGAACACCAGTGTAATTGCTTTTGTTAAGGTAGGAGAGAAGCCTCAGCTAGCACAGATGATGGCAATAGGGATTCTGGAGACTGCTCAGGACTGGCAGCTTTCTGTAGATCTGGAAGAGCAGTTGAGATTCCCTTGCAACATTGTTAATACCACGATGAGACCTGATATCCTCCTGGTCTCAGAAAGCACCAAGACTACCATCATGAAGCTGACACTGCAGTGGGAGGACCGAATGGAGGAAGCCCATGAAAGGAAGACGACGAAATAAGAACAGCTGGTCATTGACTGTCACATGCAAGGCTGGAAGGCTACATGTATGCCCGTCGAGGTTGGCTGCAGGGTTTTCGTGGGGTACTCACTCTACAAAGCCTTGAGTGTATTGGGCATCACAGGAACAGCAAGGAGCAGAATCATCAAGAACATAACAGGATATGAATAATATATATTCTGGTGTGTGTCTGTGTGTATTGGGTTCTTTTCAGTCTTATATAATTGGACAAACAGTTGTGTAAAGTTTTAGTCAGAAGTTTATATTTGTCACACTCAGTTTGTGGATATTATTTTAAATAAACGGGGAAAAAAATGGTATTGAAAGTTTGCCCCCCCCCAATCAGATTAATCGATTAATCGATAAAAATAATCGACCTACGAATCGATTATGAAAATAATCGTTTGTTGCAGCCCTAGCCCAAACTGCACGAAAAAAAAAAGTGGAACTCCACAAGTTTTCTTCCCCATTAGGAGCAATTTCCAAATAACTGAAGGTGCCACAAGCATTGGTGCAAACAACTGTATGCAAATATAAAAATCTTAGGTCAACACAAACCCTGCATTGTTCAGGAACAAGGCACAAAATAGCTACCAGGGATGAACAAACTTTGTTCTGAAATGTTCAACTGAACCACACAACATCAATAAAGGAAGTGGTGATTGAGTTGGAGGCATCAGGTACCAAATATCTACATCCACCATTAAGTCCTTCATCACCATAGCATGCCAACAAATCCAGACTGACGTTTGCAGGTGATCCATTGGCTTTTTGGAGGAGTGTTCTCTGGTCAGATTAAATTAAATGATAGCCAAACAGTTCAGTTTATCAGTGCTATGTGTGGAGGAAAAAGGGTGAGGCTTTTAATCCAAAGAACACCATCCCAACTGTGAAGCATGGGGGTGGCAACATCATGCTGTCGGGTGTTTTTGCTGGGAAAAGGGACTGGTGCACTTCAGCAAATGGATGACATCATGACAAAGGAGGATTATCTAAAAGTACTGAAACAACACCTCACCCAGAAAGTTAAAACCTGGTCATAACTGGGTCTTACAGCAAGATAATGATACTAAGCATACCTCCAAAGTTCTAAGAAAATGACTTAAAGACAACAAAGTGAAAGTATTGGAGTGGTAATCACTAAGCCCTGACTCAAGTCCCAAAGAAAACTTGTGAACTGAACTAAAAAGTGTGTCTGAGCAATGAGGCCCACAAACCTGACTGAGTTACACCAGTTCTGTCAGGATGAATGGGAAAAAAATTCATAAGAAGCTTGTGGAAGGCTACCCCAAGTATTTTAATTAATTTCAAGCAATTAAAAGCCAATGGCACCAAATACTAACCCAGTGTATGTAAACTTCTGACCCACTGAAAACTGATATAATAAATAAAAGATGAAAAAAATCTCTCTTTTATTATTTTGAAATGACTTCTTATGGAAACAAAGTAGATACCCTAATTGAGTTGAATGTCTTGAATGTAACTGACAGAGGAAATGTATAGTAACATGAAATGGGTGGAGTTGTAAAAAATATTTTGATTATTAACTGGCTCCACTAAAGCACCATCAGTACATTTGATAAAATAAAATAATCTCTATACAGTGAACTATTGACACTTAGACCTGACTGTAGCCACCTGGGAAAGCAGCTGATGTGGTCGGTCTGGTAAGTGGTAAGTGTGGGTAGCCTCTCACCTGCTGCAGAGCCATGCTCCAAAGACAGTGCTGCCAACCCCCATCTGAACCATGGGAGCTGAGACACTGGCTGCAGGTCTGGATTTGGTGGCAGGGCTCAGGGCAGGGCATAGGGGGAGATGATTCCACCTGCATGGGTGACACATTCAGTAGCGCATAGCTAAAACACGTCCAGTCATATGTTGGATTGACACTCAGAATGCGTCTGGTCTCCCCTGAGAAGAAAATGGAATTTTTTTAAATATACAAATAAACAAACAAATAAAAAAAACATTGTGGTACATAACATCAAGGATATATAAAACTGATATTAATATTCATTCCAAAAAATGGTACAATATAATGGCAAGTTATATTTTGTAGCATAAGAATCAGGAAACAGGAAAGAACCATACAGGGCTACAGAAATTAATTTCTCATTGCGCCTTGAATGAATAAACTCTTATTATTTCATTCGCATTTTAATTAATTGAGCTCCCTTAAATTGTCATCATTAACCTGGTTAACACTGTAGCTGATAATCTTGTCAGCAACAGAACAGTTCCAGTTAATTATAAGATGATATAAATGATACAAATTCAAACTAAGTTGAGTTGCCAACTTAGAGCTGAAATGCAGTTTCTACAAAATCTTTCTAAAGGCCTTCCAATTTTATTCTATTTTATTCTATTATATTCTATTTATCCTCTCATTTAGAAAACATAAATGAATAATCTGAACATTTTCAGAGTAAAATTTTTTTTAAACAGAAGTTCGGTGTGCTATGTCCAGATTGTAATAATGCAATGTCATATTAAAACTTCTCTAACTTCACTTGCCGGGATCCAATGATTTTCTTAAAACTTTAGAAAATCTGTATGTAGCCCTGAATATCCGAGTGATCAATTATTCATTAATGCTTGAGAACAGCACCATTCCATAAATATTCTAAATATTAACTTATATTATATACCATACATTTTAATGTAAGTAATATCAAATCTGACACATAGATTACGTTTACATGGACAGCAGTAATCTAATTATTGACCTTACTCTGAGTAAGAAGATAATGTGATTTAAGGTGTTTACATGAGTCGCTTTTAGAATACTCCTTTCATGTACCTGTTTTACATGTTATTGAACATAATTAGATTAACGGCACACGTCATTACGTCACCGCACCACGCCGTCCGACGTCCCTCCAGAATTTCACGTATCGACATACAGTTCGTCTTCGTTATGGTACCGTATACATATTTGGGTGTTTTTATTTAATTTTTTTATGAACGCTTTAAGTGCAGTTGATTATTTGTCATGCTATACGTGCAAATAGACAACTGCTTGAAGCTGTGGGCTGCGTCCCAAACCACGTACTTACCATCTATATAGTAGCCGAGATACATGTATTTTTCCCCCGCTACAGGCCTATAGTAGGCAAGTATGCGGTTTGGGACGCAGCTGAACTCTCTTGTTCGCCGTAAAATGTTGAGCACTGCCATGATCGTGTCCTGTCGCAAAATGCGTTGAAAACTCTCTCACGACGTTAATAGTGTGATTAAGGTGTTTACATGTCTGTAATACACGTCGATAATGCGACTAAAATAGGAGTACTCCACATGTCTTAATTCGATTAGTGTTTACTTCGAGTATGACCTTAATCAGATTAAGGTAATTAAAAATTGTTGTTTACATGGTAGTTTCTTAATCACAGTATTGTCTTAATCGGGTTAATAGTGGATTATTGTTGTCCATGTAAACGCACTGATAGATGCACTTTAAATACGTCCTAATTTGATGGTGATAATTTGATGGTTATGACTGATGATACAAAAAAAAAACCCACTATGTATACACCTAAATCAGATTAAAGTAAACTGAAATTAACTGGAAATATCTATCCAAAAATATTTATCCAACTATCCAAATAATGAAATAATCATCATGCAAAATTTGATGACTGAAATCTGTGTATTAGTTCATACCAATATAGCATGTGCAAGACAACTAGAGGAGAAAAAAAAACAACAAAAAAAAAAACTGTATGTATATATGACTACAAAAGCTTCTTAAATGTTATGATAATGTTGACACTAAATGCATTTTGGTTCAAAATACATGCAACAAATTAAGTGGGGGAAATAAGGATTAGATGAGTCAACATTTTTTTCAGTAAATATATTTGCAATGAGGCTATTCACATGAAATTTTCACCGGACATCAGTATTAACTCAAGAAATCCAGAAATATAAAGAATTCACAACATTAAATTCAGTTATATAAATAAACAAATAAAGTTATGTGTAATAAAGTGAAATGACACAGGAAAAAAGTATTGAACACTCTAAGAAAAAGCAGTTCTCCAAGGCAAGGTAAGGCAAGGAACCAGCTGAAACCCGCAAGTAATTATGCCTCCTATCTGTGCAAATTAATATCAGCTGGGTTTGTAAATTGAAGGTCTATAAAAGGGCTTTTCGTTACCAAGGTGTCACACAAGAAACATCTCCTGATGGGTAAAAGCAAAGAGCTCTCCCAAGACCTTCACAACCTAATTGCTGCAAAACATATTGATGGATTCTTAATACAGACATATTTCAAAACTTCTGAATCCTCCAGTAAGCACCATTGGGGCCATTATGCACAAGTGGAAGCAACAACACTCCGTCATCAACCGGCTATGCACAGGAGCTCCTCGCAAGATTTCTGACCAGGGAGTCAGAAGAATAGTCAGAAGAGTAGCCCAAGAGCTAAGGACCACTCAGAAAGAGCTCCAAAAACACTTGGAGGCAGCAGGTACCATCGTCATAGAGAAAACAATAGGCAATGCACTCAACTGCTCACGCTCACCTCACAAGGCTCCATTACTAAAGAAAAGGCATGTCGAAGCTCATTTAAAGTTTGCTACAACTCATTTGGACAAGCCTATGAAATAC
>JANDJT010000131.1:13694609-13709763 GCA_024331685.1 Stegophilus panzeri | reverse complement strand
AAGCATCTTGAAGCTGTCATTACAAACAAAGGCTTCTCCACTAAGTATTAAATAAATTTCAGTTAGCATGTTCAATATTTTTTTCCTGTGTCATTCCTCTTTATTACACATAACTTCATTTATGGGCTTTAATGTTGTCAATTCTTTATGTTTCTGGATTTCTTGAGTTAATATTGATGTCAGGTGAAAACTTCATGTGAATAGCCTCATTGGAAATATATTTACTGAAAAAAATGTTGACATGTTCAATACTTATTTCCCCCCACTGTATCGAAATGGAGATTTTCCACAAATCCATGTTTATAAGTAGTTCAATATATTGTTCAGTTCGTTGCTTTAAAACCTAGCCTGAGAAAGACACCAATGAAACTGGTTAGATTAGATAAAAATCACATTACACTATCTGATAATTATTATTAGTTAAATCAGGGGTGTCAAACCAATTTTAGGTAACGTGTGAAATGGGCTGGGCCAAATAATACCAGTTTAGTAGAATGATACCAAATCAACAACTCTTCTTAAATATGTTCATTTATTAGAATTTATCTGAAAGGTACATTTACAGTATCACCTACAAAATGCATAAATACATAGATCAGCCATAACATTAAAACAACCTGCCTAATAGGCAGTTGGACCCACTGAGGCTTGGACTACAAGACCTCTGAAGGTGTGCTGTGGTATCTGGCACCACAACAGCAGTTCCTTTAATTTCTGCAAGTTTGAATTAAGGCCTCAATGGATCGGAGTTGTTTGTCCAGCACATCCCACAGATGCTCGATTGGATTAAGATCTGGGGAATTTGGAGGCCAAGTCAACACTCTGAACATCTGTCATGTTCCTCAAACTTTTCCTGAACAATATTTGCATTGTGAGAAGGCACATTATCCTGCTGAAACAGACCTCTGCCATTAGAGAATACCACTGCCATGAAGGGGTGTACTTGGTCTGTAACAGTGTTTAGGTAGGTGCTACGTGTCAAAATAACATCCACATGAATGCCAGGACTCAAGGTTTCCCAGCAGAACATTGCCCAGAGCATCACACTGCATCCACTGGCTTGCCTTCTTCCCATAGTGCAACCTGGGGCCATCTTTACCCCATGTAAGCGACGCACACGCACCTGTCCACAAGTGTAAAAGAAAATGTGACCAGGCCACCTTCTTTCATTGCTCCCTGGTCTAGTTCTGATGCTCCCGTGCCCATTGTATGCGCCTGGCCCCAGACATAGCAGGTTATAATGCACCGAGTGTTCTGACACCGTTCTATCATAGCCAGTATGAATTTTTCAGCAATTTGTGCTACAGTAACTCTTCTGGGGGATCGGGCCAGACAGGCTGGCCTTTGTCCCCCAGGGGCATCACTGAGACTTGGGTGCCCATGACTTTGTCGCTGGTTCACTGGTTGTCCTTCCTTGGACCACTTTTGGTAGGTATTAACCACTGCATACTGGGAACACACCACAAGATCTGCTGTTTTGGAGATACTTTGACCCAGTCATCTAGCCATCAAAATTTGGCCCTTGTCAAAGTCCTAAAAGTTGCTCATTTTTCCTGCTTCCATCACATCAACTTCAAGAACAGACTGTTCACTTGCTGCCTAATATATCCCACCCCGTGACAAGTGCCACTGTAACGAGATAATCAGTGTTATTCACTTCACATGCCAGTGGTTTTTATGTTATGGCTGATAGGTGTAGACTTCAATTCATTAGCAATTTTTGGTTTAACTACCGTGGTGTTACAACCTTTGTGTCACGAACCTACAAAAATAGCCCATGATACTGAAGTGCTGAATTAAAATCAATGTAGTCTGCAAAATTATTTACAAATGAAAAATGTGAAAGTTGTGATTGTATAAGTATCCACACCCATTTCTCTTAAAACCCAAAATTATCTCTTTTGGAAAGCGACATGGTAACAGTGTCAAATTCTTAAAATTACATCATTGGCACATTTTGTCAGTAGCGGTGTTAATGGCCCAGAGTTTACAGTGCTATTTTGACCCCTAGTACAGAGAGAACAGAACAGAGACTAGCTCTTTTTAGAATTTTTTAAGTAAATTATGACAGTGGCAAAGTTACAGGGGGGGGTCAGGGGGGCCTGGGGCCACCCATTTGGAAGCCTGGCCTTTTGGAAGTCTTGTTAACACTGTTCACAAAAACCAGTTCTCGCTTACTAGGAGCTGCAGCATTGAGTGACATTGCTCAGCAACTGGTGTAAAATTTTCTGAGCAATGTGTAGCCATGTAACAGGCTAGTTCAGTAAAGAATTTACCTTCTCTGAAACGGATGCCATGCCATGCCTTTTCCCCCTGCCACTCGTACACTGTAATTAGAGGATATAATAACATGAAATGTATTTGTTTCTGTTAAAACTGGAATGCGCTGTCAGAGTGGTGATTGGACTCATCTGAAAGTTAGCTGAGGAATATTCATGTTGCAATGATAAAACAAAGTAAACTGACAACAAAAAAATGCTAACAATAATATCTGTGTACTGTACACAGTGGTTATCTTTAAATCACAGGAATTAGAGTAGGCTTGGTTTCCTTTTTGTCAGTCGAAATCTGAAGGCTTGTGCTGTAGTTTGTGTATGAATGAAATAATTTAATAAAAGTCTGACGAGGCAGTGAGCCATACAGACTTTTTCTTCTGTTAAAATCCTCACTTGAATAAAATTTGTTTAAAGGTCATCACAACCAAAGATTAATCAGACAGACTGTTATAATATTTCTCCTAACATTTAGAAGAAATGTTAGCTAAAATAATTTGTGTGAGTTGTTGGTTTCCCCTGAAGCAATATTTAGTCCTATTTTCATCACCTTTATGTTCACTGGCAATTTAAAATCATCAGCTGCTGGATTTAGTTGACTACTCAGTGCACTTGTGACAGCCCATTTTTGTGTTCATGTTAAGCCTATAGACTGGCAATTGTGATAGCAGTCAATTGAAGTGAATTAGGCCACAAGTAGGCTCACAGAACTAGCAAAAGAACCTCTTGAATCATAATCTTTCAACTCAGACTTGCAGTCATGCAAGTTCATTTCAGTTACTGCTGGTATTCAAGTTAAGTTTTCATTTCAAATCCTTACCCACCCTGTTTTACCCAGACCCACCAATCATTTGTTTCTGGCCTCGGCACTGAATTAGAGTCCAGAGGAAGATTTTAATTTAGAACACAATTTCTAAATGGATTTGGTGGGCCAGATTAGAATAGTATGTTTGACACCCCTGTGTTATTTAGTCTAATACAATCATTATGTGTTCATACGTACCTGTGCGTTTAAACTGACGGGTCCACATACACTTCCCTGACGCTGTGCACTTGGGGCAGTCAGATGCCTCACAGCTGGTTTCAGTGCAGTTGCTGGAGAGGAAAATCTCCCTTTGGTTTATCCTGCAGTCATGTTCTGAGGTGCAACTCACAGAGCTGCTAATACATGCTCCTTCAGGACAGTTAGTGCACCACTTACACTGTAGAGTGCTCTATGTATATAATAGAATGAGAGAGGAAAAAAAAAAAAAAAAAGACTTTACACTTGCTACACTCAACACGTTATGTAGTCCAATGTGTTGTCTTGTACAGTCCCCTCTAAAAGTACTGGAATGGCCAGACCAATTCTTTTGTTATTGCTATACACTGAAAAAATCTGGGTCACCGTCTGGATGTAGTTATTGCAAGCAAGGGACAGGGTTGGGAGGGTTACTTTAAAAATGTATTCCATTACAGTTACAAATTACTTCATAAAAAAAATGTAGTCCAATGTAATCCAAGTATCACAATATGAAAGTAATGTAATCTGATTATTTTTGGATTACTTAATAGCGTTACTATGAATGCAGACTTTAATACACGAAAAAAGACACTATTAACATCACATAAATATATATAAATTAGATTGGCTTCACTTTGCCCACGTTTTACATTTTTTCCTACATTCTTTTGAATGTCCATGGAATAAAATAAAATTCTGCCATAAATTCTGCCATCATTTACACATTTGAATGACCATTTAATACGAAACAATGTGATAACATGAAATTAAACGTGATCTTTGCCATGGGCCATATGGCCATGGGCATTGTTTAGACTCAGGACAGCTGTCATTTGCTGCTATTGTCAAACAACGTACACAACAGCGCTTCGCGTGCTCGCTGAGAGTAGGCTAATGGTTCAGAGGCAGGAATTTGGCCAATAGTTGCTGCAAGCCTTTTATAATCGACCAATTGGTGTGCAAGAAGGCGGGAATTACAGAGAGGGGTTAAAGCAATGCAAATATGCGCACACATGCTGCAGTATTACACCATGAGCACATCATAATGAAACTATACCCGAATCCTGGACATTTTCTCAAATTTAGAAATCCCAGCCGGACGCTTTTTTTGAGGTCCGAAAAAGAGGACTTGTCCGGGAAAAAGAGGACATGTGGTCACCGTAACAAAAGCATTTCAGAGAACAATGTTTGTTCATTTCTACCAAATTTACTTTATGCAAAATTAATTTATTTTTCTACAAAATGCACCTGTAATCTGATTACTTTGTTTTTTGACATAACTGTAATGGATTACAGTTACCAGTTTTTTGTATCCTGATTACGTAACGCCATTACATGTATTCCGTTACTCCCCAAGCCTGGCAAGGGATATGGAACCAAATATTAAGTGTTATTCACTTTAATTTACTAAGACCATCTGTTCCAATATTTTGCTCACTAATAAATTAGGTGGTTTGCCAACAAACACATCTAGGTAAATGTCAGGAAATGAAAGCTGAACGAGACGAACTGATCTATCATCTCGTATTCATCTTTTGATCTCAAACCCAAATGCCTTCAATGTATAGCAAAAATAAAAGAACTGGCCTTGCCGTTCCAATACTTTCAGAGGGGACTGTATGTTGGAATGTAGAGAACTACAGAACTGCTGTGAGTCACATCTGCGTTACCTGTCCAGTGCTGGAAAATGTTTTGGGGTGTCGGGCCAGACATTCACTGCATGTTTTTAGCCTTCGACACTGATCAGGGACACGGGGAGTGGGAAAGCATGGGGAATGGCCAATAGGACACCCAATTCTGGGGGGGTAAAAAAAAAAAAAAAAAAAAAAAAAAAAGAAGTAAAAGAACAGTAACAACATAGGCATATTGATTGAAGGTTTTGACTCCCAGTGGGCCTTTAAAAATGAACTCAGTATTCAAAATTCAGTATTCAAAGTTTCAATACTTCAATTCAAACTTCTCCAATCCTCAATCTGTACCTCTCTGCTGTGTCTGAGGAAGTGCAGCTACCCCTGCACCACACACAGCTGCCTGTGCTGTTGTTACAGGCCTCGAGTGTAGGCAGAATAACACAGGGGTCAGATGGTACAGTGAGGGTGATCAAACGCCCCAGCATGACCCCATTAAATCCACCTGATAAGAACAGGCGATTCCCCCAACTAGTCATGGCCAAGGAGATGGATTGATTAACAGGTTCACCGACTGAAGATACTGCAGCAAGAAAAGAGCAAATAAAAAAATGTCAGTTCTGTGAGAAGAATCATTTGCATTTGTCTGCAGGTAGTGTATGGTACAACTGATGCCAGAAAAATATATCAATATCAGTTATCAACTTGTAAGTGCACTTCAAAAGGGTGGCACCATTAGCAAGTGACTACTGATTTCTTAAGTAAATATTTGTAAACGTGTAGACAGAGAGAGACAGTGATTGGTACAGGAACAGTTTAACAGTTGGTTTAACAGATACCCACTAGGACTTATTGCCAAAACTGAAAAGCATTTACACTCACCGAACACTTTATTAGGAACAATATACCAATACTGGGTATAGTATACAGTACTAACACTACACTAATACTCCCTTTGCTCTCAAAACCGCCTCAATTCTTCATAGCATGCATTCCACAAGATGTTGGAAACATTCCTTTGAGATTCTGGTCCATGTTGACATGATTTCACCATGCAGTTCCTGCAGATTTTTCAGGTGCACTTTCATGCTATATATCACCCATTCTACCACATCCCAAAGGTGTTCTACTGGATTCAGATCCGGTGATGTGGGAAGGCAACTGAAGAACAATGAACTCATTGAGTCGACTTTTGCTTTGTGACATGGTGCATTATCATGCTGGAATTAGCCATTAGAAGATGGATAAATTGTTGCCATGAAGGGATGCACATGGTCCGCAACAATAATCAAACAATCTGTGGCATTCAAGTAATGACTGATTAGTATTAACAGGCCCATAGTGTGCCAAGTAAACATTCCCCACACCATTAAACCACCTCCACCAGCCTGGACTGTCGACAAAAGGTAGGTTGGGTCCACGGATTCATGCTGTTGGCGCCAAATTCTGACGCTACCATCTGTGTGCCTCAGCAGAAATTGAGATTCATGAGACCAGGCTACATTTTTAGTCTTCGACTGTCCAGTTTTGGTAAGCCTGTGCCCTCTGCAGCCTCAGCCGTCTGTTCTTGGTTGACGGAGGTGGAACCCGATGTGGTCTTCTGCTGTTGTAACCCATCTGCCTCATGGTTTGACGTGTTATGCATTCTGAGATGTTTTTCTGCTCACAACAATTGTAGAGTGGTCATCTAAGTTACTGTTGCCTCTCGGTCAGCTCGAACCAGTCTGGCCATTCTCCATTGACCTCTTTCATCAACAAGGTGTTTCCGTCCACAGAAAAGCCACTCACTGGATGTTTTTTTTTCTTTACTGCACCATTCTGAGTAAACTCTTTTGTGTGTGAAAATCCCAGGAGATGAGAAGATACAGAAATATTCAAACCAGCCCATCTGGCACCAACAATCATGCCACAAGCAAAATCACTGAGATCACACTTTTTCCTATTCTGATGGTTGATGTGAACATGACCCGTAGCTGCTGGCCCATATCTACATGATTTTATGCATTGCACTGCTGCCCCACGATTGGCTGATTAGATAATTGCATGAATGAGTAGGTGTACAGGTGTTCCTAATAAAGTGCTCAGTGAGTGTATATGTATTACAAGTAGAACAGCTGTATAGTGTGTGTATGTGTGTATAAGGATGTTTGTGATAGGGTCACCTGGCTGTATCCATGTGTTGCAATTGATCTGATAGAGGTACACATTGTTGCTGTAATCTTCTGCTCCCGTCCGCCCTCCAACAATCACCACTGTGTCTTTCAGTAGGGCTGCTGCATGGAAGAAATGCGAGGGAGGCTGTAGGGGGAAAAGCACACTAATTAGACCAAGGATGACCTTATTCTCAGACATTGCTAATGGGGGAAAAAGGTAAATTTCTTTAGACTTGTCTGTTCAATAACCTTGTTTCCCCGGGATGGGACCAGTAAAGACCAGGTGAGGTTGGGGTAGTAAAGGGTGTAAAGTTCTCCAGAAGGTTCTACTGCCTCCACATGGAAACGGTAACCTCCAAACACATATACAGCATCAGTCTGCTCATGATAGACTGCAGAATGTCCGTAAAGACCTGCGGGAAAAAACAATTTACTCCAGATTAAAACTTGTATCCATGCCAAGAGAGAGACCATCATGCCCAAGGATATTCAGCTGGAAACATTCAAGACAAGATATAGTCTAGCTTCAAATTCAGACATGATCTTTTAGTGTCCGGTGTCAAGATTTTACCTGTAGGTGGTGTACCGGTGTGTGGCAATACAGTCCAGTTCCCAGACTGTGAATTAAACTCTAGTAAGTGGTGATTGAAACCATTCTCTTCAGAGTATCCTCCAATCAGTAGCACAGAGGAGACTCTGCGCACTGTCAGAGTGTGACCAGCCACAGGGGGCAGCACTGAACTCTAAAAACAAAATTATCAGTTCAAAACAGAGATTTTTTTTAAATAATGGAAAAGCTGGAAACATTTTAAAACATATCTAAATGTTCCATACCTTGTACTCTGTCCACATCAGACTGCTAAGATTGAGGCTCCATGTGTCATTCATAACACTGTTTGGTGTTACCCCACCCACCACAATCATTAAGTGGTGATTGTCTGTCTGAGTATTAGACATATGGTCATGAATGGCTACCACAACAGAGGCATGATGGTAGCGGGGCAAGGGTCCAGATCCATCCTCCCCTGAACTGGTAAGCATCTGAGTCCAGCGGCGCTCTTGCACAAAGTACCTAAGCCAATCCACACATGATTTTAGAATATACATGCAAACAGAGGATAAACCAATGAGTAATCACCATTATGCCATAGTGCTGTTGAATTCTCTAATCTGATTTATCAGAAGTTGTTGATTAATTTTCAGTAATAGTCTGACAGTAGTGTAAAGGTTAAAAATAGGCTGTGTCTTTCATTATTAAATAATGATGTATAAATCATTATTAAAAGGAATTAAACACTTCAGTATGTGCTGTCATTGGAAAAGAATCAACTTTCAGGGTGGTAAGAGTAACTTCACTTCGCACCAGGCCACATCACACATCATAATTACATCATATTGCAATCTACTTTGTCACATATCTTAAAATTGTTCATACCTGTAAACATTTCCCAGAATTCCCTCTGAGAGAGAGAGGCCACCATACAACCACAGCGTGCCCTGGGGCCCAGAAACTAGCGAGTGCCCCATCCTCTGGAGAAACCTGTAAGATGGATTCTGTGGGCATGAAAGAGGGGGGAAAAAAAGGGGTCATTTGAAGATGGCCTGAACAATGTTAATGTCGATGCAGGTTTGGCACTGTTCATCATAAAAAATATCAACTTACTGTAGAAAATTGAATGACCAAATCAATGAAATATAATACATAATACAGATATTCATAATACAGTTTTTCATATTATACTTGTTAGACACAGTTACATATATATAGCACCTTTCTAGACACTAAGTGCTTTACATAGTGTTGGGGTGTAGCATCCACCTGGATGATGCGATGACAACCATGGTGCATCAGAACACCCACCACACACCAGCTATTGGTGGAGAGGAGATGTAGCCAATTTAGGGATGGAGATTATTAGGGGGCCATGATAGATAAGGGCCAGTGGGGGAATTTCACCCACTTTTTAATGGGATTTTTAATGACCACAGAGCGTCAGGACTTCAGTTTAACATCTCATCCGAAAGACAGTGCTGTTTTTACAGTATAGTGTCCCCATCACTATAGGCCCCACACAGACCACAGGGTGAGCACCTCCTGCTGGCCTCCCTAATACCACTTCCAACAGCAACCTTAGTTTCCCCGAGGAGGTCTCCCATCCAGGTACTGGCCAGGCTCAACCCTGCTTAGCTTCAGTGGGAAATAAGGCGAGAACTGCAACTTTCAGGGTTAATCTGGCTTTTGTCAAAGCAATCCAGTATGCAAATTCACACTCTCTCTGAGTTTAGCTTACATGCAGGAATAGGTATGCAGATCATCATGAATATGGCAATGAACTTATAATGGAGTCATAGATAAATTGAGGGAACATATCAGGGTTCACTCCATCTCTTCATAGAAAGGGTTTGAGTGAGATGTCTCACCACTGTGAGCTGTGTATCCAGCAGATTCTCCCACACCAGGCTGCTTGCATCTGCGACAGAGGAGCAGTCAGATCCAGCCCAGCCAAGAGTGCAAACACACACTCCAAGAGTCTGCAAGAATATAGGAGAATAAGGTCACCTAAAATTAGAATCAGTGGCCTGACAAGGAGCTGTTCCTCAAGAACACACTGACAAGGTTTATTCGCAAAATCTGCAGGTAGACGTACTTGGATTTTAAGATTCCAGGGTTTTCCTTACCATAGAAAGGCTTACGTGCAGCACCTAACTGTTTTTGCGGCGCACCTTAAGCCGAACGAACGTAAAAAGGCATTTATTTTCATTAAATCTCAAACATGTTATTTGGTGAACTGAACACACTTTTGACTACAATTACAATAAATGTTACCTGCTTTCTTTCGCAAATATGGAAAAGACAAGGGCTGAAAAAGAGGGGGTCATAACATCTTGTCACAATGCTTCCAGAGACCACATTGCTTTTCCATACACAAATTCAAAAGCACATCAGCCCATCAATATGCTTAAACTCTGTGTGTCATGACACAAATGTGCTTCAGAGCAAAAATATAAACAAGGCTTCACGCACTCATTCACACATTTGGCTAATCAATGCTACACAGACAGTAACCAGAATTCAGAATCAAACCGCCACTACCTGCTGCACTACCATGCCATCTTGGTTTTCTTCTGCTCTTATTAATTTCTACACTTTAAATCATTGTTTGTTCATGAGCTATATATACTGCAATTGAATATTCCCCTTTAACATATCAGTTAATAAACAATGGATTGCTCCTAAAAAGAAAGTTAGATTGTTTCTACTTCAGTGCAATATTATGGTGTTTTACTATTTATCATGGTACCCGTGCAGACATTAACAAAAAAAAAAACATTAAACTCCTCACAGGAAAGTAAAAATCTAAAACAGTTTATTTTCCTGCAAGGACCATTGCAAAATCCTGCAGTAGCTGTTTATCTACTGTAAAACAAGGCACTTGTTAACATTCAGTCTCACCGAGTTGCAGATGCCTCGTCCCTCTCTAGTGCCACAATCCCCTGGGCAGATGGGCCAATCACAGAGTGGCCCACCGTAACCACTGGGACACTGGCAGATCCCTTCTCGGCACTGAGCAAAGCCCTGGCATTCTGATGACCCATCAAGGCCCTCATCAGGTACTCCCTCAGTGCAACGCCGCACCCAGAAGGAGGCGTTAAAACCCTGAGGATGAACCGAAGACACATTCGCCTCAAAGTAGACGGAGATCACACCTAAAATGATTGACAGAAGTTATTATAATTATAAAAAATATTTTTTTACAGCAAACTTAAAGCAGCTTCAAAGACAAAAATAGAGCTTCCATGCAACTTAAAAGGTATGAAAATGTAGCAAAATTAATTACCAGATGTGGCTTCTACAGTGATTGGTTGATTACGAGTTGTGCCACAAAAAGCTCCAATCAGGTTGTGATCCGAATGCATCACACCATTGCTGAGAAAACGTGGCAGGCCATCGAATATGTACACGTATGAGTTCTGTGCAATTAAAAAAAAAAATCACACATAATTTAGAACATTTTACAATGTTATATCTTTTCTGATGCAGTATTTAATTCACGTGTTGCTTTGATATAGGATATTGCACTTACTGTGCAATGTGTATAAGAGTCTGGATGCAGGGTCAATGCCACAGGTGGGCACATCTGGCTTGGCAGGCATGGTGCCAGATCTTCAGAGACAGAGAGAACCCACAGGCAGTGTGAGAGACCATCCTGGCCTCCTGCTGATCCATGCCAACCAAGAGAGGACGAGAGGGGCAGTGAGGAGGAAGACGATGAAGAAAGGGCAACGGACCGACCTTGACACTGCCTGAAACATGTGCCGTTGTTCCTGAAAAAAAAAAATTAAAGATGACATTTTAAATATGGCTTTAAATTAAGTTGTACTGAATTTCTTATGCAGAAATTCCTAAGAAAAAAACATGAAATCCCCTGCCCTTATTTCCTCTGCCCTCTACACTAGTTGTGTACCTGTTAGCTTTTTATTTATCTTGTGCAAACTGTCAAAAATTAACAATCATGAGATAATGCTGGTGTCTCACCGGGGGTCTCCGTAGTAGCCAGGCAAGCAGAACTCGCAGTGTACTCCATGGGTATGGTGCGTACAGTAGCACTGGCCTGTTTGATTGTGGCAGAATCCCTGCAGTGGGTCACCATGCCCATTACATTCGCATTGCACACAGCCTCCTCCGCCGGCCACTGCTGAACCAAAGCTACCGGGCCGACAGTATTCACAGTGCAGTCCTGTGGTCCAATCTGGACATAAATAAATAAATAAAATAAAAATAAAGGATGCCCAGTGAAGGTTCACTAATGTACACACTTCATAAGAAGGCTGAGAACAGTATAGAGTAGGTATTCACCCTGGCATTGGTCGCAGATTCCTGGTGCCGTGATGCAGGTGCTGTGGAAGTTACAGCCGCAATCGACGTCACACTCCACACCACTCAGCACCAAAGTGGCCGGGTCCGAAGTCCAACCCAGAGAGCACTCGCACTCAAAAATTGGACTGCCACTGCACTTGCCCTCACGACATTCATTATAACATCTAAGAAGCAGGAAGACAATCAAACATAGCCATAAACACATGGAGATACTAATTCCCTTATTATATCTTAGAAGGGCTTAGCATTGGGACGACACACAATGCTAACACACCATACATCTGGGATACAAACAAACTTTGCATGATAACTAGCCAACTAGCCATAACTGGCTAAACTAACCTAACAATCTTCCTGTGTGGTGTAAAATAAGAAAGGACAAACATTTAATGGCTTGGTTTTTGGGTAGTTCAAATTTTCTCAAATGTCTTGAACTCATACTACAGAGATCAAATCAAATGGCAGCATGTTTTCTCTGGCTGCAACCCATTCTCAAACACGTTTTACAACAGGGGTGGACAAATCACTAGCCTAGCAAGTTTTTTCGAAGTTGTGTGGCAGACAAGTGTGTGATGCCATCTCTCCGGTCTGCTGCTCCTCAGAGTATCCATCAACGCTTCAGTGTCCCCAGACTCTGGTAGTTAAACTTAACCTCCCAGATTTAAAAAAATATATATATAATAATAATAATTTCCTAATAATAATAATAATAATAATAATACATTCCTGAAGCTCTCTCTGGTTGAAATAATAAATAATATAAATAAAAAGGTTTGAACACAAGGGCTCTGTCTAGACTCAATCTCTCACTATTCAGTATATAGACTGTTTTGTACAGAATACAGCAGCAGTGAAGGAAACACCAAACACACAAAAAGACAAAAAATACAGCAGTGTTAAATGTGAAACACTGAACACTAAAAGAACTCGGAACAACTTCCAGTTGAGTTTAAACAGCCAGTAAATGGGGGTTTCTGCATTTAATAATAATAATAATAATAATAATAATAATAATGTTTAATTTATATAGTGCCTTTCCAGAGCTCAAGGACGCTTTACAATAGAGACACAGTAGCACGTAAACAATGAACTAATAAACATTAATGGACAGATAAACAATGAACAGTCATGGACAGACACATAGTACAATCCGTGAAGACAATTACATGGCAGCACATTAGGACAAAACACTGAGAAAAGTTTTAAAATAAGGTCAGCTGCTTTGGTTTCTATTTGGTTTCATTTTTCGTGACTCTCCATTAAAAATAAATGACTTGCAGTCTATCGTTTGTCTGAATCAAAAACCGCTTGTGTTTCCTCACTGAGCAAAACTTTTCATATTCAATGCTTACACAAATATATTACTTATGAATTCACTATTTTTACCTGCTTGTTAAATTTTTAAATGAAACTGAAACAGATCTTCAAGTCCCTGTTCACACCCAATCTGCTTCATTTTCTACTTAGGACATGCATTTGATTTAAATGTTAACATGCATATTCTCCTAGTTGTTATATAACACCTGAAATTGACTTAGTCCACTGCTGTTATGCGTTAGAAATTAAAAATAAAGCCTCTGTGCTCAAATTATGGAAGAATGAAATTGTGTTTGAGGAAATATTATTTAACTAAATAGCTATTTTTGTAGTTTTTTGTGTATTATATTAATTTTATTAAATTATCTTAATTGACTTCAGATCTCAACCAATTGAACACTTACAGGAGGTTTTTTTTTTTTCTTTTTTTCTGAAGAATGGTGTTTATCGCTCCAGGTCAGCTCCAAAGACTTGCAGAATCTATGCCTTACTAACTAATTAACTAAGGTGCTTACTAAATAATTAACACATTACTTTGGTTTTTCCTTTTAATTTGGCACATATCTATACTTCATGACCTCTGATGTACTGTACTTCACGTCAACATCCATCCAACAGAAAAAGAAGTCTAAGAAACTCATATGCTCAGTGTAAAAATTGTCTACTTAAATAGGCATTCAGTAAACACAGTGACATTTTTAAAGACACTTTAGAAGCAAAATAATAACAGGTGTCTACAAATTATCTCATACACATTTAATCAGAATTCTAATTAATGAGAGTAATTTTATGTAAATTTAGTTTCCTTTGAGCCGCGTTGTATCCTCAGTCATTCGGATCAGTTTCAGCCTGGGATTGTGTACGCACATCATGGATATACCTTAGAAGGAAGTCTGGCTTTGCACAGAGCTGACTGTAGGGAGTTAGCCAGATAATGTCAGCTAGTTATCTCAAAGTCAGGCTGAAGAACATAAACCACATAAAACAAAGTGGGCATAATCAAACATAAGGTAAGTAATGTGATAATGACTCACGTCTGATTGCAGTAATGCTCTCCATCTCCGGTGAAACCCCTCTCACAGTGGCACTCATAGGAGGTGGGTGTGTTCACACACGTGGCTGAGGGATGGCAGGTGTGGAGGCCCAGCCTGCACTCCTCCACATCAGGGCATGATGCATAGGACCACACAGCATCTCCATTAACGTCCACCCCCTCCAGCAGATCCATCTCCAACTCCAGCTCCATGGGTCGTGGTGGGGAAAGGGTACGAGGCTCAGGGCTAACAGTGAAAAGATGGTATGGATGTTTTACTCTTATTCTTAAAGGAGAAATCCACCCTGATTGACTTATACCAGTTTAGTGTTATTTACGATCATCCTCATACCACTGTATCACTACTTGCACTACACTGTAAACCTTAAATCTTAAATGCACTATTCATTCCACAGCAATTTCACTTGTACACTATCATTACATTACTGTCTTTTCTGTTCATTTGTTTTATGAACTTTATGATAACTGAAGAGCGTATCACTGCAGCACAAGAATTTCACTGTTTCTCATTTCAGTTTTTATTCATCTTTATTCATCATTTATACCATCTGACAATGAGGCAAACTTGAATTTGAACTTGATAAAAAAAATTTTAAAAAAAAACATTTAATCTTCAGTGGCATCCAAGACTAATTTCAAATAAAATTCTGAGGTGGTTTTCACACTTTGTACATTTGTTTCGGTCCGAATCCGAATACGAGACTCACCTGATTCTATCGAACCCCGGTGCATTTGTGTTCATTTTACATCATCACTAATGTGCATGGAGAACACAACATGTGCATGGAGAACACAACATGTGCATGGAGAACACAACACGACTCGCCATATTTTTTTATATTTATAT
>JANDJT010000131.1:13675355-13685804 GCA_024331685.1 Stegophilus panzeri | reverse complement strand
ATTCAGAGTATAAGGTGGGTGGGTGTGTGTGTGTGTTCGTGTGTGTGTGGGCGGGTGGGGGGGGTTTGGGGAGTGCACCTCCACTGTAGCCTCCACTCACTGTCAGACAGTGTTTGATAACTAAAATCTCCCTCGCTCTCTCTCTCTCTCTCTCTCTCTTTTTGCCAGTATCAGCCAGAGGAGGATGTTTTTAATTTAATTTTAATTTAATTTTATTTTATTTTACACACCGTGGTATCGACTTTGGTATCGAGTATCGTGTACTTCTGGTGGTATCGGTACAGACTACTAGATTTTTGGTATCGTGATATCCCTAGTACAAATTAAGTCAAATGCCTATATTAATGGAATAGAATAGGTGCTATTGGCTTGAAAGTAACACCGGTGCAAACATCAGAGTGGACTGTCCTCTTACCAGGTGGACCGAGTTCGGCCCTGCAGCCATCTTCACTGTAAAGTGAAACTTCTGAATCCTGGCCCACATGGCAACAGTCTCTTGGGGAGGAGGTGCTGGAGGTGGAGCCCCTAACAGAGGGTGAATAAAACCACGAAACTGCAGAGTAACATCCATCTCAGTTGAGGGGTTGAGTATTATGGAGGCGCTCCTCAGAATGGTCACCTGTAGAGGAGACACAGAAGTAGACAAGTAGAGTTCAATCAAACTGATTTTCTTTTCTTTTTTATTAAAAGATGAAAAATATTAATACAGTAAGAAGGGTATAAAAGAACACAAAACTATACCATACCACCCAAACTTTATCTATAGGGAAGTCAGAAATTAGAGTGGAGTTCTAACGTACCTTGTCGGGCTGCGAGTGGTTGCGCGGGTGCTGAAAGGTGAGCAGGTGCAGTCCTGGGACATAGTTCTCGGTGCGACAGGAGGGGAGGGAAGTCAGGAAACTCGTCCGCTCCCCCCACCAGCCGTACGCCCCAGAGATCTGGTCCACGCGGCATGCACTACGCTCTGCGAGGGGTCAGAATTGGTTGTTACACAGGACTCTATGACTATTAGATCAGCTGACACATAGCTGACACACTGGGCTATATATAGAAAAAGATCAAGAAAACCAAACTACAACCACAGAAAAATTAAACAAGCCAGTATTTCACAGACACAGGAAATTAGGCATGTCATGAGATACTGATTTGCTACAAAAACTGTGGTTGCACATGGTTGTACCGTAATCACTCACTCATGCTGCTCTCTTCTCCCCTGTTCATACCTGAGACCGGTAAACAGGAATCGTTCTGGACACACCAACCAAAATCACCAGGGGCACGAGGGAGAGAGTTGGGCACACCACTGAATACTAGACATGACTGGCAGTCAGAAAGGAAGCGCGCCAGACCTAAACAGCCAGTGCTGCCACACTGTGGGCACACACAAAGATAATACTGCCATTAGTCAATAAGACGTAATAGAGTGATAATGAGGAAAGCAGTTCGAAAAGGAACAAAAGAGAAATGAAAGTAAAGGAAAAGAAGCAAGTAGGTATGCATCGTGTTACTGGATTAGTTGGTTGGTATTCCCGACAGCGACCCTCACACCAACTGCATTCTGGGTTTTTTAGACACATTCTCTCATCTGGGGCCTCAGCACATACTGCATCCTGTCAGACAGGAACACACACAAGAAATACTCATTTTCTTCACTGACTAGATGGAAACAGTGTGACTGGTTTCAGATGGCTCTACCATAATTATTTAGTATCAGTGTATGTTTATGCTGGCCAAAGCACAAAAGTTTGATTTCTGTTCCACAGGAGGAGTCAGTGTAGCCTGCCATGGACTGCATGGCTGATACAACTTCTATCAGATTGGACATGCTAAGGGACTGTTGTGTGAGATCAGCAGTTTCTGAAATACTCAAACCAGCTCATCTGGCACCAACAACCAACAACAGAGACCACATTTTCCCCCATTCTGATGTTTGATGTGAACATTAACTGAAGCTCTAGACCTGCATCTGCATGATTTTAGGCACTGTGCTGTTGTCATATGATTGTCACAATTTACAGACTTGCAGCTGTTTGCAATGAACAAATCAATAAAAGCAACTGATATAGTTAAACACAATGAATGCTTCAAGTGATTTCACCAAATTCAACTGAAAACGCAACTTATAATGATTTCTCCAGTTTCATAATTATTCAACCCCTTCATGGGAAGCATCTTTAGTACTTAGTAGAGCACGCTTTTACTGTTATGACCTGGTGCAAACGAGATGCATAGCTTCTGGCAGCGTTCGTGAGGAATCTTGGCTCATTCATGAGCAATGGCCTCCAGTTCAGTAATATTCTTGGGTTTGCGTGCTGCAACTATCTTCTTCACATCCCACCACAGATTTTTTATGGGGTTCAAGTCAGGTGACTGTGATGGCCTGGTAGAATCTTCCAGGACTTCTCCTGCAACCAAGCCTTGGTGGAATTTAAGGTATGCTTGGGATCATTGTCCCGTTGGAAGGTCCAGTGACACCCAAGCTTCAGCTTCCTCACAGATGGCATGATGTTTTCTCCTAGGATTTCCTGATACTTCAACGGATCCATCTTGCCTTCCAGAGGTTGCAGGTTTCCAGTGACAGAGGATGCAAAGCAGCCCCAGAGCATCACTGAGCCACCACCATGCTTGACTGTAGACAGAGTGTTCTTTCTTCATTCCTCCAGAAATACCACTGATCCATCGTGCCGAAAAGTTCCAGTTTTGTTTCATCGCTCCACAGAACAGAATGCCAAAACTTCTATGGCTTATTTATATGATTTTGAGCTGACTTTTCTTGTGCTTTTGGATCAGTAGTGGTGTACGTCTTGGAGTTCTGGCATGGAAACCTTCTGTGTTTAGTACGCGCCCTACTGTGCTCACTGAAACCTCAGTGCCTGTTGCCAACAAGTCTTGCTGCAGGTCTTTTGCAGTCACTCAAGGGTTTCCCATAGTTCCATTGTGTGGAAAAACACAAATGGAACTATGGGAATTACGCTTTGATAAAAAATCCAAAATAAGTCAAAGTAATTTAATATTTAGCACCTTCAAAGTAGACATCCTTTTTGCCTAGAATTTCCAGAAATGAATTCTTGGCATTTTCTCAACCGATTTCTTGAGGAATCTCCCCGAGATGCTTTTTAAACAGTATTAAAGGAGTTCCCACCTACGCTGGACACTTATTGGCTGCTTTTCGGAATATTTCACTCCAAGTCATCCATTTTAAAACTATTTATTTGTAAATAAAATGTTAGTTTTCTAATGAAAGAAATTAAATATGTTGGCACAATTATATACAAAACCGATTTCGAACATTTAATCATACACCTTCAGATTAAAAGGTTTTTAAGATCATGAGAAAAATTTCTGTGAAGTGTCTCCAAACCTTTGATCGGTAGTGTGGTCAAAATAGTCTTTGTATTTTACATGTTAGGTTTTATTTCTAAATCAACTCACTCGGTCACCAGGGTCACTGCTGACAAACAGTGGGACTTTGTATGCCACCAGGTCACCAAGGGCAACACCGCTGTAACCGCCAGCAACGAGCAGCACACGGCCATCCATGACAGCAGCAACATGAGAGTAACGGCCTCTCACAGATCGGCTTCCTATTGGAAAATAAACAAAAGAGTTTGAGCGCTGACACATAAACTGGTCCCACCGACAGTCAGTTGTGGTCAAGGAATTTATACAGGACCATAAAAATAATCTCTTATGCAACTATTTTAGAAGCTCATTCACTAAACACAACAATTTCCACTGCAACTGGCAAATTGTTCAGAACTGTAAAAAAATCTAAAAATGTTTAAAAAGTCAATTTATAGTCAAGTGAGGCTAAGACTGCTTTCGTGTCCTTTATTCATGCTCTCCTCTGCCTTCTTTATTTGTATGGTGGACTGTTCTTAGCACAGCAGTGACACCAACATTGTAATGCGGTATTAAGGTACTAGGTGCAACAGCATGTCCATAATGTCCTGTGGTCAGAAACTGACACTTATGGCTCTCTGGTTGTTAAAACACTTACGGTGTGTGAGGCTTTCTCCTGCAGAAACCCACTGGTGGCAGCCCAGGTGGTAGAAGAAGATCTCCTCATCATAACATTTCTCCTCCAGGTAATGGATATGCACATTTCCACCTATAAGAAAAAAAAAAAAAATTTAATTAAGTTAACAAAGCATATGCTCTTTCTGTCTGATGTGATGCTGGTGTGATTCATTCTCTGCTGCTGTGGATGGTCCCGTATGGATACCCTAAAGACTGCACTTCCCAAAGTCAGTTTATGCCCAAGTCTCACAGTGCGTCAGTGGACAATGTCTCCTAGATACTGTAGACTTGTCCCCATGATCTGTTGCTGTAATCACACTGCACAAAAAGCAATCGTAGCAAGTGAAAATATCTTTAATATACCTAGCATTTCTTATTATAAGATTAAAATAAACCAATTATAAGATCATTATACCTATTTCTAGACATTACTAATCATTTCAAGCTTGTTGTTTTCTTATTCCACTGACAGATCATTTTGCTTCTTTTTAGAAATAAATGCTTAAAATGAGTAAAATTATCTGCCAATAGAACAAGACTATTTCAAGCTTAAAATAAGTACAAATGGCTTGAAAAAGGTTTCATAATCTTATATTTGGTTTATTGTGAACTTATAATAGGAAATACTAGATACATTTAACTATATTCAAGGCATTTCCATCTGCTAAGATGTCATTTTTTTTGCAACGCATTACGACTATGTTTTGAAGATAAACGAAAGTCTTATGGGTTTGGATTGACATGAGGTTGAGGAACTGATGACAGAATTTCCATTTTTTTGGTAAACTATCGCTTTAAACAAAAGCTGTTAAATTAGTTAAATCACACCACACTCACCATATATGTCAACATATATTCCAAATATTGTTACTGATCAGCTTTGAAATAATAAAACCAAGACTCACCGTATACCACCATGTAATTGCCAATTATGGTGGCAGAATGAAAGGCTCTCTCCCGAGGTCCGCTAGCAGGGTAACGTGAGCGAAGGGAGGTCCAGAAACGCTTATCCACATGGAAAATATCTGTAGAGTTTACCCTCACACTGAATCTGTAAAAGAGATAACAGAGATATGGGCATGACATTAGAAAAACCACTTGGGCATCTTGGACAACTCCAAAATCTATCCAGAACAAGTATTCACCTTACACTATCTTTATCAAAAAATAAACATCCATTGCTACAGATCTAGACCAGACGAGGCAGAAATCCTGTTGTCAGTGGCAGTGAGTTCTAAGCATACTATTCCAAGTCTACATCTCAAGCAGAAAGTCTGTGATAACATGGCTTACTGACACATCACCATGTTGTTGTACCTGGCAGTAGTAGGTCTGTGTCCTCCATATACCAGCAGAGTCCTGGATGGAGAGTGGAAGACCATGCTGTGACCTGCAGTGGCAGGGGGCTTTCCCCCATGAGGCTGGACTTCCTCCCAAACCCTGTCTTCCAGCCGAAAACGATACAGAGAGGAGGAGAACATGTCCTTCTCTGTGCGCCCTAAATACAGAGATACACACAGGAAACAAGAAAAGTGATAGAGTTAGGACTGTGACGGTGGCCATGACAATCGCGCCACTGCGGTGGCAAACTTGTGAAGTAGCAGCCCTAGAGATAGAGGTAAGATTTTTTAGCAGCCCTAGATAAATAGATAGATAGATTTTTTAGCAGCCCTAGTAATAGAGTTAAAGACAGGAAAAAAAAAAAAAAAAAAACTTAGGCTTTGAATCAGGGGTCAGGGCCAACCAGTGGGTACTACTAAAGCCTCAGGAGGCAAATTTGTCATAGTAGATAATACATAATCTGTAAGTTATAAGTAGGTCTTAGCTAAAGACATCAGATTTTGTGTTTTCCAAACTGCCCAATAGACGAAATATCAAAATACAGAAAAAAAGAAGAAAAAAAAAACCCTACTTCTTATTGACTTTTGCAAAAGAAAGGTTTTTATTTGTTGTGTAGCCAGCTGTTGCACTACATACACATCGGCCAAGGCATGATCTTCCTGTCCGTAGAGCATATTTTACTGGGTGGATTAATTAGCGTTAACAGACGACGGACAATCTTTTCCGAATCAAGACCATGCAAAAAATGTGAAGACGCTGAAACTGAAGAAAATAAAGTTCAATGCAAATCCATTGCAAATCCAAAAGTAACTCTCCTGCGTACTGCATGTGGTCACCTTGCATTTGACCTTGTCAAAAGAAAATAAAGATGCTATTCAGACTCAAATAATAAGTGCAATAATAATCATATACTCATTCATATTAGTTAGACTGTATAAATGCACTTAACTAACTAACTAGTGTACCATACACTATTGCATTACTTTATCTTCCACTTTTTAGCCTAATCGATTAGGTTTCCAGGCAACCCAAACATGAGACTGGGCAAGGACACTTGAGCTTTTCCTTGCCTGCTGGGCTAGCTAATGAATTTATCATCATTTGTCCACCCATGCACAACCAGTAAATATACTGTACATACTGACCATGAAGCCATCTATTTTTTAATTAAAGGCTTATTATGTGTTCTCTCACAGATATTAGACATCAACTCTCAGGTGCTGAAGGCTGTTACTTACCCCCAAACACATACAGATCATTGTCCACCAGAGCTGCTGCATGATTTGCTAGCCTGGGAGCACCTGGAGCATCTGACTGGCCTAGCTGTTGCCAATCATTTTGCTGTGGGCGGTACATCCAGACATCACTAGCCAGCGAGTGGTTAGAAAGCTCACCACCGTATATGACCATGTTACCCTGCCATTCCACTGCTGCATGAGAGTGCCTTGGGGCCTTGAGCAAGGAAAGACGGGGAGAAAACTCAAAGTAAATCAATAAACATGCATAAAAAATCAATGCAACTGAATAAGGCTAATTGAACAGAAAGCATCTTACAGGGGCAACGGAGTATAACTTCTTCTCCCACTGATTTGTTGAAAAGTCGTATTCCACAAGGTCTCCTAGTGCTTTGTTTAAGTCAAAACCTGAAAGACAGAAAGACAATTTTGTGTGACACCTGAAAAACAATTTTGTGTGTCACTGCTTAGATTAGTAATAAATACATTTAAACATAAAGACTAATGTAAGGTCTGTGGACAAACTCTCCCTGATAATTCCCATGAATATTAAAATGTTATCTTATGTTTCAACTCCAATAAAATAAAAAATGTAAAAAAATAAATTAAAAATTTTTTTTAAAAATGTAAAAAAAAAAAAAAAAACAGATCTGGGGTCTAATTTATCAAATGGTCCATAAAACAAGTAGTAAATTGGTGCGCAAAATGCGCCAATTTATTACATTTAATCACATGATGGCCATTGATAAATCCCACACATTTTAAATTGATGTGCTTGGGCATGGCCACACTTATTTGCATAAAGAAATGCCCTCAAATCACTATATATGGTGATAGTGTGCTTTTTAACTGCCCTTCAAAAAGTACAGTAGCCTGCTTGTTTCAGATGACATGGAACATGCTAAAACGTTTAAGAAGATGAACTTCACTGACAATGAAGTAAAGATGAAGTAGAGCGAAACAAACATGGTGTATTTGGCACGTTTACAAGTGTCTAATTTGTTCATCTAATAAATAAATAAATACAATTATATATATATATATATATATTTTATTTATTTTTTTATACGAGTGTGTGTGTGCATTTTAGTTCCCCAATTGCTTGAAATGGCAAGAAAATTCATTTTTGCTGTCTTTTCCATTTGTGGTTTTGGAAATGAAATATACTGCAGTGCGAGAGATATTAATGAAGGTAAGCTGCGTCATCATTCAACTTGTAGTGGGTTGGGAAATGCCAGTACCGTCTCCAAATTCTCTTTGGAATGTAGCCGTAGCTAAAAGCCCTAGAATAGAGATCAACTAAAATTGCACTGAGCAAACAAAATCAATCGAGGATCGACTTCTCACTCTTCTCACTCTCAGCATAGAGTTTCCAGTGGTGCTAAAAACACATTACCTCCTCAAAGCTGCATGAACCAAGTCTTCAAACGAAGCATAATCCCATTCAATCTTTAAGTGTTCCTTTTATACGATTTTACTTTACATTGCATCTGTGTCATCTGTCTGCATTTTATGAGCACTGAAATCAGTAATTACTCTCTCAATTATGATGATATATTGCAGTGTGTGATATAGATTCTCCACATAGTCAGCGTACCTGCTATTGCACTTTTCTACCACTAGGGGTTTTTGCATACACATGGTCAGGAGTGTGCTGAAATATACACTCAAGATCCACTTTATTAGGAACACCTGTACATTCATGCACTTATCTACTCAGACCTTCATGTGGCAGAAGCGCAATGCAAAACATCATGCAGATATAGGTCAAGATCTTCCATTAATTTTCACATCAAACATCCAAATGAAGAAAAAGTATGATTTCTGTGAATTGGCATGGATGTTGGTACCAAAACGTCTGGTTTGAGTATTTCAGAAACTGCTGATCTCCTGAGAGTTGCACACTTAACAGCCTCTAGAGTTGCCTTCAACTACGTGTATGCATGATTGATAAATGAGGCCCCTGATCACAAGCAATTTTTTTCATTTCAAAGATTTTCTCATTGCTTATAGATTGCTAGATTCACACATATAGATTATCTGGCAAAAAAGTCACGACCCTGTTTTCCAAATTCCATAATGTTCGCCTCACATTAGAAAATACATCTTCAGTACCACAAAATCCATCTCATGGATAAGCATGTTATAACCGTTGCAAATATTCACCTAAGTGAACTTAAATATAACATTTATATGTTATGTAACCTTTAAAAACAAACATCCCTGCTTAATTCTACGTACCTCCGAACATGTAGAAGGTTCTGGTGGAGGACAGGTAGACACCGCCTGATGCAGTCCGTGGAGAAAACCTCACATCCCCGGTGTTCACCTCCCACCACTGTCCCACACCACTGTTATCACGCAGGCCAAGCTGACAGCTCTGCCCCACAAAGCCAGAACTGCATAAACAATGGTCTCCCTTCTGAGAGGACAGCGAGAGAAAACTTGTGTTAAATGAGACTCAGAAACTAGTCTTCCTTCGATTTCTTTATATATCAAGGACATAGAAATTGACATCCTGAAATATAATAAACATAATATTTGCTGCCTCACTATACCAAGCCAGGATAAGACCCAACATGTAATGCAATTTTAGGATATGTAAAGTAATGCATACAACTAATCAGGGGGAAACCTACATAGGACCTGTAACAGAATTCAATTTTCAGTTGCTGTAAAATAACAAAAAAAATTTATATAATAAATTAAAAGTCTTTCATCAAAACTTTTAAATCAAAACTGGAAATTGAAAATATCACTGCCTACATCACAAATTTGCAACAAAAAACCACCTTATCACAGTGCCCATGTCCATGTTGTGTGCAGTCTGTGGAGCAGACAGGCAAGGAACAGTCTGTCCCTCCCCAACCCTGGTGGCACTGACAGCGAGATGAGCCTGCATCACAGCGCCCATGACCTCCGCAGTCCCCAGGGCACAGCGAGAATGTGTAGGTGGCATTGAAGCCTAGCAGGTTGTAGTTGGCATCGCTGAAGAGGTGAAGCAGCATCTGAAAGAAAAAAATCAAAGGCAAGAAGCTGAAAGAAGAGTAGAAAACTTTATGATTCATTAAATTGTCTTCAATAACCCCTTTATCTTAACCACTGTCAGGATCATGATGTCCTAGAGCTTATCCCGAGGGACAAAGCCAGGATGGGACGCCAGTCCTTCACCCACATGAACACAGGGAGAACCAGCAAAACTCCTCAAAGTCCGAGCTCAGGATCAAACTGGGAACCCGGGAGTTGTGAGGTCACAATGCTACCCACTGTGCCACAAATTGTGGGTGTCCCAAAAGTCTCCATACAGAGGGAAAATTAACACTTTTTAGCAAAATGTCTTCATAAATTCATACTTAGTTTATATCATACATTTTAGATTTTTTTTCCAGATATCCTTTAAGAATGCCTTTGACAAAAGAAGAACGTACTGAAATCATTCTCATGCACTTTAACAGGAAACATGGCAAAACCTCACACACTGTTGCTAAACTTATAACTAATTCAAAAAGAAAGGATGTGTTGCAGACCGACCAAGAATGTGAACATCCACTGACAACGGCACAAATGACATGGTGCATGCGTACATACAGGGCCCTCCACTAATATTGGCCCCCTTGATATGAGCAAAGAAGGCTGTGAAAATTGTCTTTATTTATTAACCTTTTGATATTTTGTTTAAAAAATTCACAAAAATGCTCTCATGGATATCAAACAATTGCAAACAAAATACAAAAAAATAAAATATCTTTGTTAAATACTTTGTTAAATATAAATAAGTGTGCAACAATTATTGGCACCCTTTTAGTCAATACTTTGTGCTACCTCCCTTTGCCAAGATAACAGCTCCGAGTCT
>JANDJT010000131.1:13652023-13669294 GCA_024331685.1 Stegophilus panzeri | reverse complement strand
CCAGACATCAGTATTAACTCAAGAAATCCACAAATATAAAGAATTCACAACATTAAAGTCCATAAATGAAGTTATGTGTAATAAAGTGGAATGATACAGGAAAAAAGTATTGAACACGCTAAGAAAAAGTAGTTCTCCAAGTCAAGGTAAGGCAAGCAACCAGCTGAAATCCATAAGTAATTATACCTCATCCAGCCTCTCAGATAATATTGCAAGACTGATGAGTGTTAGTGTGGGCGGCTGTGGCTCACTAATCGTAGGGTTGGCGGTTCGATTCCCGGCCCACATGACTCAACATGTCGAAGTGTCCTTGGGCAAGACACTGAACCCCAGGTTACTCCCAATGACAAGCTAGCACCTTGCATGGCAGCTCTGCTACCATTGGTGTGTGAGTGTGTGTGTGAGAATGGGTGTATGAGAAACAGTGTAGAACTGCTAAGGTTAACAAAGCACTGTAAACTATTAGTGTCAAAACTAAAGGTGTGACAATATAGCATCATAATGATGTACCATAACAAGGAAAGCTTAAATTGTTATATCTTTAAAGTAAACCAAAGATTTTTAGTAACTTGGCTTGCTATGTCAGTCAGTCTACTGGGGGAAAATTATTTTCCCTCTTTTGTTTCTAAACCGCTTTCTGCACTTCTTTCACGTTATCATTGTTGAGGTAAAGTTAATCCACACTATGCATTTTCTACTGTTTAACAATAATGCTAATTGCTCCAGTTGCACCCCTGGTGGATGAAAGCGGTTGATTCAATTCAGTTTCTTTTGACACTCACCTGTGATGAGCCATTCACAGTTGCCGTTCACGGAGTAGTTTCCTGGGCCGTCTGTAACATAACCCGGTGGCCCTCGCAAAATCTGCCTATGGCCCTTACAATCTCCTGCCCAGCATCCAGGGGCCAGAAAGAGCAGCAACAGGAAAAGGGCAGGCACAGCCAAACCCATTCTCTCCCGCATCTGCGTCTGATGGAGGAAAACAGTGGGAGTTGGAGATCTTTCTTGCTCACAGGCCAAGAGCCTTGATAGAGAATGTGAAAAAGCTGTAACAAGCAACTTCTCTTAATGCAGGTGCCAAAACATATTCTAGTATTTGGAGTCCAAAAATGCATATACAATACAATAAGATGTATGATGAACACTGTGTGGCATTTATAACATTATAACCACATTTTATGCTGTTAAATATATGTAAAATACTACAACAGTGATACCAGTTACCAATCTCTCACTTTTCTGCAAATACGACATTACTTAGGAACTCGACGCCTCAACATGCAGTGATGTATTCATAGAAATCATCATCAGGATCAATACAGCAGACTTGGGAGGAAGAATTTGTGGAATATAAAAATATATTATTTTAATATATTTTGAAAATAGCCCACAGTTTTCCTCTTTCTCAAGAAAAAACTACATAAATTATATCCAAGTATTTCACAGTTCTGCGTAAAGTGTTCTACAGAAATAGGGAGGCTATGCAATCATTTTCTTAAATGACTCTTGCGTAAGAACATTTTGAAGCCTTTCATTTAATTATTTATCAAGAAAGATCAGTCCCGAGTCTCTGACTGCCTAATTCAGTAGACCTGAAGAAGAATTCTGATTTTATAACACTGGAAATCAGAAATAGTCCCAACTTTGAGATGTAGCTCAGAGAGTTTGGGATTGATTTAAGACTACATGATCTTCTAAAAACAAAAAGTAGAACAATTTAGGTGTTTATACTGTATATATATGTTGTGTGCAGACGTTGCATTTATATACACTGTAGTGTGTGCAGATGTTGCATTTATACTGTATAAATAAGTTGCGTGCATATGTTGCATTTATACTGTATAAATCAGTTGCATGCAGATGTTGCATTTATATACACTTGTGTGCAGATGTTGCATTTATACTGTATAAATCAGTTGCATGCAGATGTTGCATTTATATACACTGTAATGTGTGCAGATGTTGCATTTATACTGTATAAATAAGTTGCATACAGATGTTGCATTTATACTGTATAAATCAGTTGGGTGCAGATGTTGCATTTATACTGTATAAATAAGTTGCGTGCAGATGTTGCATTTATATACACTGTAGTGCGTGCAGATGTTGCGTTTATACTGTATAGAACTGTTCTGTGCAGATGTTGCATTTATATACACTGTGTGCAGATGTTGCGTTTATACTGTATAAATAAGTTGCATGCAGATGTTGCATTTATACTGTATAAATCAGCTGTATGCAGATGTTGCATTTATATACACTAGTGCATGCAGATGTTGCATTTATACTGTATAAATCAGCTGTATGCAGATGTTGCATTTATATACACTGTAGTGCGTGCAGATATTGCGTTTATACTGTATAAATCAGTTGTGTACAGATGTTGCATTTATACTGTATAAATCAGTTGCGTGCAGATGTTGCATTTATACTGTATAAATATGTTGCGTGCAGACGTTGCATTTATACACACTGTAGTGCGTGCAGATGTTGAGTTTATACTATATAAATCAGTTGCATGCAGATGTTGCATTTATATACACTAGTGTGTGCAGATGTTGTGTTTATACTGTATAAATCAGTTGTGTGCAGATGTTACATTTATACTGTATAAATCAGTTGTGTGCAGATGTTGCATTTATACTGTATAAATCAGTTGTGTGCAGATGTTACATTTATACTGTATAAATCAGTTGTGTGCAGATGTTGCATTTATACTGTATAAATCAGTTGTGTGCAGATGTTACGTTTATACTGTATGTCAGTTGTGTGCAGATGTTGCGTTTATACTGTATAAGTTAGTTGCATGCAGATGTTGCATTTATATACACTAGTGCGTGCAGATGTTGCGTTTATACTGTATAAATCAGTTGTGTGCAGATGTTACGTTTATATACACTAGTGCGTGCAGATGTTGCGTTTATACTGTATAAGTCAGTTGTGTGCAGATGTTGCGTTTATACTGTATAAGTCAGTTGCATGCAGATGTTGCATTTATATACACTAGTGCGTGCAGATGTTGCGTTTATACTGTATAAATCAGCTGTGTACAGATGTTGCATTTATACTGTATAAATCAGTTGCGTGCAGATGTTGCATTTATACTGTATAAATATGTTGCGTGCAGACGTTGCATTTATACACACTGTAGTGCGTGCAGATGTTGAGTTTATACTATATAAATCAGTTGCATGCAGATGTTGCATTTATATACACTAGTGTGTGCAGATGTTGCGTTTATACTGTATAAATCAGTTGTGTGCAGATGTTACGTTTATACTGTATAAATCAGTTGTGTGCAGATGTTACGTTTATACTGTATAAGTCAGTTGTGTGCAGATGTTTATTGATTTTAGGTTTTATTAGGTTGTAACATTCCTCCAACAAACAATATTTTAACTTACTCAAAAATGAGACCGATTTTTGGTCCTTTTTGTCAGTGAATTAGATAATTTAGTGTTTACTGAATGAAACTGACCAATTCTATGAGTGAGCCTAGAGAAGAGTTAACGGCTGTTCAGGAAGGTTAGTTTACATTAAGCTTGCTAGCTAGCTTGCTAACGTGCGAGACAAATATAAAACTCTCGTCGTCGTATTTTAGTCAGTGTTTCATTAACCTAATTCCAAAAACTGATTCTTTTTTTAATGAATAAACGCAGCCCTCCAGTTAGCATTAACAAAGCAACACAATACGCTAACGTTGCACACTGTTGTTAATATTTAGCCAGCTAGCCACATCTACCTTAACAACATGAACACTGTGGTTCCGGTTAACTTACCAGAGCCCGGAGCTTTATATCCATCTTTCATAAGTACACATATGCTGATGGGTTACATTCTGGAAAAATAGTAAGATTACACATCCACAGAAGTCCTCCAGGAGCTGAGCTGTTATTGTTGTGGCTGTGTGTAGAGCCAGGAAGGCGGACAGGGGAAGGGAGACAGCGCTGCTGCCCAGGACGGCGGCCTTTAATAAAAAATAATTTAAAAAACCTCCGCTTGAAGTTTAGCTTAGCTAACAGCCGTTAAATGTCTCCATTTTTCTGGATTCACGACGGGAAAATGGAGCGTAAATAATAACAATCGTTGTCGAAGGCTGCACAAAAATATTATCACGGTTTTCCGCACACTTACTTCAACTCCACAACGGCGTTAAAAACCGTTCAGGCTTTTAAACGAAACTAGCCTTGATTGCGTTTCCAGAGACCCCCAACTACAGGATCACTGGTCATATACAAGCACGCATAAAAAGAGTCCCTGCATCGCTTCTACTCAGAAATATCAATACCACATAGTGAAAAAGAGAAGAAAAGAAAGACAGAAATTAATTAAATTGAATGATAAAAAATTAAATTAGGTTTCACAGTCACAGCGTTCCAAAATGTTAATTTTTTCACTGTTCAAAAAAGATCCAAACCAAACTAATTCACAAATAATTATTTCCACAATAAATAAATTTTGAAAATATATATATTTTTAAAGTAACAATATTAACACACTTGTGAATACATGTTAAGGAGTATAAGGTATATAACTGTTAAGGGGAAATCTATAGCATCAATAAATAAATGCTCACAAATGTAGTCTTATGTGACCTCCAGAATAAGTGGCACCTGAAAGTGTTTTTTCCATTTCAATTTGTGATGCAAATAGAGTTTTTTCTTGTTTTGGTGTTTTTCTTCACAACTCTCACAATGTTTCTGTCATCAGCTGTTTTCCTTGGCCAAACCATTCAGTGTCTGTTGCTCAGTACACCAGTGGTTTCTTTCTTTTTCAGGACATTACAAATTATTGTACTTCCTATGCCCAATGTTTGTGCAATGCCCCTGATTGATTTTCTCTCTTTTCTCAGCTTAAAAACAGCTGGCTTTTCTCCCATAGACAGCTCTCACTGTATGGTCCAGTTTTAATAGCTGATAATGGAAAATTAATGGAATTTAAAATTACATTAAGTTTAATCAATTCCATTAAATTCCCATTAAAAGCAGTAATAAAGTTTATACTAGAATGTAAAGTATACAGTGCATTTCATATGT
Organism: Stegophilus panzeri; assembly: GCA_024331685.1. Lineage (NCBI taxonomy): Eukaryota > Metazoa > Chordata > Actinopteri > Siluriformes > Trichomycteridae > Stegophilus > Stegophilus panzeri. The sequence continues at coordinate 13,664,258 of JANDJT010000131.1, read as the reverse complement.
ATTCCCTCCCTTGAACTTTTCCACATTTTGTACTTTGGCATAACCTGGAATTGAAATGGAATTAATTTGTATTAATTAATTAATTAATTCATTAATTAATATTTAAGTTTTATTGTATTGTTTATTGTTGATGTAGTTTATAGTTTTAAGTTGGGGTTTTATTGTGGGGCCGAGGTTAATTAAACAAAAAAAGCAGACATTTGTTGGTTCTTGGTCAATACTTACAGCTGCAAGTCTTTTGGGATATATTACTATTAGCTTTGCACATATGGATCCTTATAGTTTTGCCTGTTCTTCTTGGCAAAATTGTTTCAGCTCTGTCAGGTTAGATGGAGGTTGATGGTTTACAGCAATTTTCAAGTCTCATCACAGATTCTCAATCAGATTGAGGTCTACACTTTGACTGGGCCATTCTAACAGACACATGTTCTTGGTTTTGAACCCCTCTGCTCTTGAACTTCCTCCCAGTTCAATATTATGGGCTATTTTGTGCAAATGCCATATAATTCCATACATACATAAAATACATACACAACTGTTAGTCATATATGTGTACATTATTCTTCTATTACGTCATATTGAATTATTTTAGTTCATACTGGCATTTATTGCCACACTTTAGTGGGTAAAATAATTTATCAGAGGGAGAAATTCAACACACAACACGTGTTAGGCTTTTGTTTGTGCACATAACACTGAAACTATCTCTGGAGTGTGTGGTGTCTCCTTCATCCGACAGAGCTTCATCCACAGGCTTTTGTCTGCTTTATTTTTCACTAACCACCAGATGGCGCTGTTTCCACACTTAAAGCTTTTAATCTTTTCTCGGAACAGTCAGGGGAAAGCCTCTGCGCTTTATGAGGCTTCATTTCCCCATTCCTACCATGAATAAGCGAATGCCTTCAAACATCAATGAACTGAAACAATGTTGTAAAGAAGAGTGGGCCAAAATGTCTCCAAACACGATTCTGTGGTAATTGCTGTATCTAACAAAATGAACATACTTTTAGATACGGTGTATTTCTAAATGTCACAAAATGTGCTATAATGTCGTGAAAAGCCTTTTCACATCGGGCAGAGTCGCAAAGCAACAACAACATATGTGCGCATGCTTGGGAAGGGGACGCTGATTGGGTAATCAAAGGAACAGTACGTGGAATATACGGAACTTTAAATGCGGATATTTACCGGAAGTACACCAGATACGGAAGCAAAAAAAACAGTAATCTTTCTCTTTTGAGATTAAAGTCAAGACTGGGCGAGCAGTGGTGTGTGGGGAAAAACTCGTAAACGTCTCCGCTTGTAGTTATTGTCGCTCAGCTGAAAGTGAAAGTAAACGCAGGGTTTGTGTAGGTTCAACCATGGCCTCCGCGATGGACGAGGATATTACCGACAGACCGTCTCTTCTCGAGTCTGATCTGAGCTGTCCGGTGTGTAAGGATCTTTTCCAAGACCCCATGCTACTCTCATGTGGTCACAGCTTTTGCCAAGCGTGTCTGGAGTCCAGCTGGAAGCACAACCGCTCGAAGATATGTCCCGTGTGTCGGAGAAACTGTGAAGGGGAGACTCCGATCCCGAACCGGGCTCTGAAAAGCACAGCCGAGTCTTTTCAGAAAGAGAGAGGATGGCGCGTTACCAGAGCTCCAAATGTGATCTGCGGCCTACACCTACGCGATCTGCAGCTGTTCTGTGTTCATGATGAGGAGCCCATATGTGCGGAGTGTGTTACACTGCATTCCGGCCATGACGTCAGGCCAGTAGACCATGGAGTTAAATACTGCCAGGTTGACCAACTTCGTTTTATTTACACTAACTTGCTGACTCCAGTGTACTGTTGGCATCCAATTGTGTCCTACATTTTGTATTTTGAATCTGTACCAATTGTGCCATTTTCCTGGTATGGTTTGGGGACACTTGTCTTTTTAGAGCAGAGGTTCATGAATGCTCCAAAAGTCGCTGGAAGTCACCAGATTACGTAATTGACTAATTCACCTTCTGTTGCATAAAGAAGGAAGATTTTCTGAAAACGAATAAAATAGAGTAAATTAGATATAATCGGATCTTTATTTATTTATTTACTTACTTACTTACTTATTTAAACGGGATTTGCCCTAACGTCAGGAGATTGTAAATTAAATCCCAACAAAGCCACAGCCGTCCATGGCTGGGAGTATAAAGCCGGGTTCACACTGTATGATTTTGGCCATGATTTGGTCGTCTGGGACAAATTTTGAGAATCCTAAAAGATTCCTGTAATCCTAGGCCAAAATCTGTAGTCTTTGATTGCTAGTTCGACATATTCCCTGACAGCCGATTAATGGCCTTTGCGATCAGATTTTTCCTCCAATTAAATTCTGGCAGTGTCAGAAGATTTGAGGCACAGTCCTGTAGTGTAGCTTCTCCTACTCCGTATGAGTCTTCTTGCATGCGTCAGTTTTTTACATCTTGACTGTCGTACAGTCTGACATTAATGATAACTGAGATCCTACAGTGTGACATGGCTTACAGCGGGGATCATTTTCGTACAGTCTGACGGTTTATGTATATACACACAATGTAGTCTATCAAATTAATGTACATATCTACAAAATACTACAAATTCTATCAAGAACGCAGATGATCTGTGATTGGTCATTGGGACAATGGTGATCAGTAATGAGAGCATCTCAGTAAGACTTTACACACTGGTGGTGAGTCAACTGAACCTGCTATACAATAACCAACAGCTGTTTTGTGAGCTGGAGATCTGTGCAGGACAGTCATTAACATCTGATCAAAATTCACTATATGGCCACACTATACACCCCAACCCCACAGCCATGCTCCAAAATCTAATGGAAAGCCTTCCTGGAAGAGATGAGTTTATAATAATAGCAAAGGAGTAAATCTGGAATGGGACGTTCAGAAGTCAGGTGTCCACATACCTTTGGCCATATAGTGTAGGTACTGAAGTTCTTTTTTTTTTTTAAATAAAAGTTGCTAAGTTACCCAATTGGCAATGTGGATTCTATGATAAAACGTTTCTATCCTGATGGGTGTTGTCTCTTCCAGGATGAAAATCACCCCATCCACAGGGTTCAGTGGGGTACTGAACCATTTTATGAGTGTAACAATTACATAAATCAATTGCTATGGCCTTCACAGTAATGCGACACAAACACATCTTTAATGCAAGCTCATTTCCTTCACCTTTGTGAAAGCGCTTGTTGTAGGGAGTGTGTCGGTTCCCAGGCCTATAATGATTTAACCATGTGGTTTTGGTCTAGGAACTGCTTAACTTAAAAGTCAAGATACTTGCTGACAAATTGGAGAATTTTAAGAAGATGAAGAAACGATGCAACGAGACAATCAGGTATATTCAGGTAATTGATATTCGCCATTAACTCTTACTGTCTTTGCTTTCAAACGCACAATCCTAATGCTGTTCGTGGTGTATGAGGAGACTTTTGGAAATATAAAACTTGTCACTTTACAGAGCCAGTCAGTGGAAGCAGAGAAGCAAATCAGACAGGTGTTTGAGAGGCTCCATAAGATTCTGAAAGAAGAAGAAGCTTCCAGAATTGCAGCCCTAAAGAAAGAAGAGGAGCAAAAGAAAAAGATGTTGAATGAGAAGGTTGAAAGCATCAGCCATGATATCACCTCTCTCACTGAGCTGATTCAGTCACTGAGGAAGGAGATGATGGCAGAGGATTTGGTTGTACTACAAGTATGGAATTTGTGTCTTTAAATGGAAATTAGTGTTCGTTAAGAATAGGGCTGCAACTAACAATTATTTTCATAATTGATTAGTTGGCCGATTATTTTTCGATTAATCGGATGGGGGTAGGGCAAGCTTTCTGTACCCTTTTTTGTTTATTTAAAATAAAATCCACAAACGGAGTGTTACAAATATAAACTTCAGACTAAAACTTTACACAACTGTTTGTCCAAAACAGAAAAGAACCCAATACACACACACACACACACACACACACAAGAATATATATTATTAATTTAGGACTGGAGTTTAATTGGGTGCTTTTTGTGCATCCATAAACATAATGCATAAATACTATAAAACACACACACACATACACATGTGTGTGTGTTAGTTATTAGTTGTTAGTTGTTGCAGCTCTAATATATGTACTATATATAACAGTATATGCCGTCTGAATTGACTTGTCTTGGTTGCTGAATAATAAAAACAATTCTTTTTACTTCCAGAACTACCAGAATCTTAAACATAGGTAAGTGTTGAGCTTATCCATTGTGCTTCAGAAGATCATTTGAACATGCAACATATTGATTCTTCTTTGTGCTGCCTAATGTGTCCTAGAGCCCAGTGGACAGATGAAGAATCCCAGAAGTTTCCTCCTGGAGTTCTCATCGATGTGGCCTTGCATGTTGGAGCACTGGATTACAAAGTTTGGGAGATCATGCGGTCACAGGTCAAATGTTGTAAGTGTGCCTTTTTTTGTCAGAATGCATGCCCTTAAAGGAAAAATCCACCCTGAACGACTTGTATATTAACCTTTATCATTAACACGTGATCTTTAACGTGTCCAAGATTTATTTTGCAATGAAATCCTGAGTAGACATTTTCAGTCTCAATTCCTTTCATGGACATGTTGGACACATCTATTTGCTTAATGGTTTCCTACATTACCCACAATACTTACTGACAGTGGTGCCAGTGGTATAGCCTCGCTTAATCTCTACCTAAAGAGAGCGATGCAGCAGTGCTTTAGTCCTTTAGTCTGTCCTTCTCTCCGCATCTGTACAATCTGCTCAAACCGATAAAGTTCCAAAGCTTCAACTTTAATGCTGATTCCACTATCAGTGACATTGTGCTTGCCATTTCATAGATCGCTAACTAGCCGAGTCAATTCTCTGCCATAACTCTGTGCAGCTGCATTGTATAGATGCATTGCATTCTGGAACTTTGAGTCCAGTGTTTGCTGTCTCCACTACTCCTATATTGGATTTTTTATTAATATGACATCAAATGTTGCCAGAAAATGGTGAACGAGGAAACCTTCTTAAAGGAGTAACAAGAAATGCAGCACCAACCAACAAATTAGCACCAGGATCGCTAAGCACACCACAAATACATCATATGGCCAAAAGTATGTGGACAGCTGACCTTCACACCTGTGTGTGATCCTTCCTAAAACCTGTGTCACGAAGCTGGAAGCTCCCAATTGTTTAAAATGTGTCTGTGAGCTGGTGTCCACATACTTTTGGCTGTATAACAAAAAATATAATTTTGGCAAAATACATCATTTTGGCTGTATAGCATATTTCAATATAAACAAATATAAATATATTTTAATGTGTTTCAGGGTGGAGATTTTCCTTAACAAAAAAAGCTAAAACTCATACCACCAGCTCTTTGTGTATTGCTATTGTATGTATTGTTTTGATTATTTTGTAGACATAAGAATATGACAATTAATAGATGCATGTCGTATAGACATTCCTGTACCCAGTCCATACAGGATTTCACTGTATGAGTGTTTTTGTGATTGTTGTGGCCAGAAATGCTTGATTTTCTGTGGCTTTTTTCAAAATTTATGGTTTTTTGTGCTTTTTTTTTTTTTTTTTTGTTGCGAGAAAACCACTTGAATTGGCGAAATTGCAAATAAACGAAATTGTTTTGCATGGTCTTTAGCAGTGATTATTGTTGGTAAATGAGATCTTTTAGCTGTACTCATGTTCGACACTCATGAATCGAAGAGGGCTTTGGCTGAATGCGTGTTGTGATGTCACATGATGCGTCTTGGCCCAAATCTGCTGAAAATCTGCGGTAATTTAGAAAATTGCAAGCTCCTCCAAATATTGCAGAATTTGCTTGATTTTGGTTTAATTTCTCCGATCGCAAAATCCTGGATGGACTGTATACCTCTTTATACAGTTATCAGAGCTGTGATTATTGGCTGATATCCAATACTTGACATTTTTGCAGAAAACAAGCCACATCTCTATAACTTATGTGGAACATCAGAGGTCCTGAGCATTCCATAGTAATAGAGAATGGAAAATGTCTTGTACCGGAGAAAAGACCACAGACAGAGAGATCATGTGAAATATCACGTAGACATGAACACACATTCAGATTCTAAAAAAAAGTGGTAGCCTGCTTTTGAGTGTATACATTTCTTCTTCTTTTTTCTATTTACCTACCATTACCTAAAAGCTAGTCTCGGATATAAGAATAAATATATGCACTGATTTTACAACAAGATGTTTAATTTGAGTCTGTAGACAAATTAAATGTATGTCTAAATCTCTGTCTTCTCTGCAGTTCCAGTGCTGATGGATCCAAACACCATTTCACCATGGCTCTCCATGTCCCTTGACTACGCAAGTGTGAAAGAGAGCACAGAGAGGCAATCCGTCCCAGACAACCCTGAGCGCTTTGACCCCTGCGTCTTTGTCCTGGGCTCAGAGGGTTTTGTGTCGGGTCGCCACCGCTGGGAGGTCAATGTAGGTGATAACCCAAAGTGGGTCCTCGGAGTGTGTAAGGAGTCTGTGGCCCGCAAGAGGAAGTTCACAGTGACTACATCAGGAGGCGTGTGGAGCATCGGCTTCAGTAAAGGAGTGTACAGCGGTCTGACTTCTCCTCGCACCGCACTAACTGTGGCGAAGAGGCCAGAGACAATCAGGGTGAAAGTCAACATGGAAAAGGGAGAGGTGTCCTTCTGGGATGCAGACAGTGGGGCACACCTCATCACCTACAACGACACATTCCATGGGAAGCTCTTTCCTCTCTTTGGCCCTGGGCTCCACAAAACTCCTATGGCTATCCAGCCTGCCAAACTCACCATCCATAAGTAGCAATGATATGCATAGGGGTGTAACGATACAGTGTGACATATCGTATTGTTCAATACATGGCTCTTGATTTGATACATTTGCATATTAAACATTCACATTCAACAGAGTGCATATTGAATTGAATACCATTGCATCTGTGCCAACAACATCATGGAGATGATGACACCCTCTCTCCCTCCCTTTTTCTCTGCTGCTTTACGATAGCATTTCCCAGCTGATCTGGGTTAAAGAAATCCGTGGGGCTATTGGGAAGTTTGTAGCTGCACATATAAGACTTGGTATATTTCAGAATGCAGGACTTAAAAAACAGCAGGGTTGCCAGGTTTGTGGATTTTACAACAACATTGGGATGGTTTTGAAACGACGTTGCAGGTGGAAAAATTAAGTCGGTGAAGGCACAAGGACTGAGAAAAAGAAGAAATAAGGTGGAACTACATGCCGGTGAATGCTTGACCACAGCGCTACTGTTTAATTAGTCATGCTTAATTTTGTTACATTCTAATGTAACATTCAGCTTCTGTTTTGTTATGTTACTAAGAGTCTGATCACAGAAGCACTCTGTCATTGTAAAGTTTCAGTGAATTTTATATTGTTGAATGTTTGAAAATCTTGGCTGTATCGAAAATGTCACATCAAGACGCCGCTGTATTGTATCGTATTTGGGGTTTGTGTATCGTTACACCCGTAAAGTAAACATATGTGTATATAAACAAGTGTGGTGTGGAAATGGCAAGAGAACTCTGTGAAAGATGGGGAAGTGGGTAAAAGGGATTGGGGAGACTCACTACAGTTTTGGATGTGATACTGAGGCTATGGTTTGAGTATATTGTAAGCTTGGGAAGACTAAATCTACAGTGGCTCACATTAACACACAGGATTCTACTCTAGAAAATATGCCTGCATATTAATTTATCAAAGAACTGGTCAAATATCTTACTAATTTGTTTCACTGTTTTGGAGTTATAAACATATAATATTTATTCTTGGAGTCTTTAAAATTGTTTAAACTTCTATAAGCAATTGCCATTTAGCAAACTTACAACTTTCTGTATTTTATTTTCATTTTTTTGCTGGTAAATTTTATTTCCATAAATTGCTATGGCTGAAGTGTGAACTCATTCATGTTATTACTCTAAAACTAAAAAACTGCTGACTTTTAAAGCTTAAAATATTTTGAATGTGCTGTTAAAAAATCATTTTAGTTTGCAAGCAAAGAATTCTCTTGGATGGCATCAGATGGCCTAACATTAATTTAACACTTTGTCTATAATAAAAATTTTATTTCCATTCTATAATATAAAGCCAAAGAAATGAGAGTTAATATGATTTTATGTGTTATAAAATTGACTAAAGTAGGTAAACTGACCTGTATTACCTAATTATCAAAACAGTAAGCCAGAAATGTAATCCTTCATAAATAAAATGCCCTGCCTGCCCTCACACAACAGCTGTAACCTACATCCCTACACTACACTCTAATAAGAGATGGAGAGTTTATTCTGTTTAAAATCATTCAGGCTGACTGTATTTATAGTCTGTATCTGACTGTATTTATAGTGTTGCATTTCACAGGGCAGTCATGAGAGCAGTATGCTATGAAGCCTAAAGCAGAGATGGCTAAATAAATCTATCTTTGATTATTTTCTGGTTTGGATTCATTTGTTTTGATTACAGTCAGGAGGAAACTCTACATGGTGTCCCAAAAGTCTCCATACATAGAGGAAATTAACACTTTTTAGCAAAATACTTTCAAAATTTTAGATAGACTTTAAGAATGCCTTTGACAAAAGAAGAACGTATTGAGATCATTCTTATGGCTCCCCTATGTACAGAGATTTTTGGGACACCCTGTACATACAAGAATCTACAACAGGGGTATCCAGAGTCTGGCCCAGGGCCAAATGTGGACCACAGCTTCTCTATTAAACCCAAGTTCTATCCTTGTGAAGCCCTTTAGAAATTAATAATAATAATAATAATAATAATAATACATGCATGCACAAAAACTCACTGAACAGAGATTTTGGGGATTTTTTCAGGATAAATTACAACTTTGCTTGTTTTATGTACAGGTGGGATTAAATGCAGTTTTCTATATTAATATTTGAAGCTACTTTGAATGAAATAAATTTTTGTAGTGTGAGTTTGTGCTTAATTTACTAAGCTCCTTGGGATGAGGTCACCCAGCTGCTCAAAATTTGGACAGAATTCAGAATGTGGTGACTCAGTGTCACATGATCCATGTAATGAAGGTTAGGATGGATGCAAGTACAGAAAAGAGCTTTTAATAAAGAGAGGCAGGCAGACAAATCCAAATCATGAGACAATAGCATGGTCGAAAAAACAGGGAATGGGTCAGGCAATCTACAAACAGGCATAAACTAGGCAAGGCAAGAATCGAGACGAGAGACGAGAAACAAGATCAAGAAACATGAAACAAACCGAGGAACAGGATATAAACGCTTGGTACGGTGATAACACTCAATACTTTGCCAAGAGTGAATGCCTAGAAAGTCCTTTTAAACTGTGGTGTGATTGTGTGTGAGATTGGATGCAGGTGTGAGTGATTAGAATGAATGAGTGTTCTGGGAATTGCCGTCCATGGTGGCCATGTTTGTAGGCCGCAGTGCAGGATGGGAAATGTAGTCACTGATTTGCTGTGATATGACAGAACCCCCTCCCAAGGGCGCTTCTCCAGAAGTGCCAAAATACACTCCCTCCCCCAGCGGTCCTGGCCCTCAGGGCAAAATGTCTTCACAGCCCCTCAGGTTCCAATGCAGGCATTGTCCGATAAGTAACAGGTTCCTCAAGGAGCCGAGGAGCAGACATGAGGCTTGGGCTGGTTTGCCAGGGTCATTAGGCAAGACCCAGGCTTGGGAAGTTGTGTCGTCAGCTTTAGACAGGTGCTTGACTTGGTGGGCCGTCTCGTTGGCCTTTCTTGAGTGTGGAGCGACGTTCTCAGCGGAGCAGGAAGGCAGAGCGATGTCCTCAGCGGAGCAGAAAGGCGGAGCGTCGTCCTCATCGGAGCAGGAAGACGGAGGAGACATCATGCCAAGGTAGTAAGGAACACCCTACCAAGACTCAACTCTAAGCTTCCTCAATGGATAGCCATGGATCCCCCAGAGCCATACAATGGATTTTTTGGCTACCCTGAGTATTTTCATTTTGACTGCCAATTGCATTTTTTGAGCCTGGCACACCCCAAGCCTGACCAGAGGCAGTGGCTAGGGTTCATACTCTCCCGGTTCGGTGGCCAAGCCTGCCAGTGGGCGGCGTGTCTGGCATGTACAGATTCCAAGGGTCTGCACAATGGAACTCAGTTTGTAAGACTATTAATAAAGGAGTTTGTGAATCCAGAGTACGCCCCCAACCTGAATGAGTGTTCTGGGAATTGCAGTCCATGGTGGCCATGTTTGTAGGCCGCAGTGCAGGATGGGAAATGTAGTCACTGCTTTGCTGTGATATGACACTCAATAATGTCCCATAGAAACAAGCTCATATTACTGCGTCACATTCCATTCCAGTATCTGAACCTGCAAACCAAAAATCTCTTCAGACTATCTATAACCAGCAACAGAGAGAGTAGCAGCGGCTTAGCAGTAATTTAGCGGCGACTTAAAAGTGACTTAGCAGCGACTTAGCATCGATTTAGCAGCCATTTAACAGCCATGCGGAAGCCACTTGGCAGCGATTTGGCAGCTGCTTAGCAGCGATTTGGCAGCAGCTTAGCAGCGATTTGGCAGCAATAATCAACATTTAGTCTTGTACTTTGTGCGATATATCTGTGGTAAATCAAAAATGTATTGATTTTTTAAAGCTTTAATACTTAATTACTACTACTATTACACATACTAATAGCATGACTGTTAATCATTAATTTTTCGTTAATTTTATTATCATACTGATAAGTGTAAGAACTTTTAGCTATATACATTTTATGATTCCTCCTATTTCTGTGGAGAAAAGTATTTTTAGTGTACTTATACTAAGGTGTGTCTATTTAAAACAGTAGGTTAGTGTGTTGGTAGGCCTACTAAATGTTCAGTTGGTGTTACTGCTTTTCTCCACCACTGAGAGTTTGATTAATTTCTTTTCTTTAGGTGAAATGAGCCCAAACTTTGTTATGTCTGCTCTGTGGGTGGTCTGCACCCTGAGGTGACGGAGCCCATGCTTGTGGAGAAATTCAGCCCTGTAGGACGCATTCACGCCAGGCTCTGCAGGGACAGGAAGACCGGCTCTTCACTCAGCTATGCTTTCATCAATTTTCATCATCGAGCTGATGGTAAAACAAACCATACAGAACACAGGAGACCGCTGTTCCATACACTATTTCTGTATATTAATACCAGTTTAGAGCCTAGATAGGGCTACATGTTTAATTCATGTATTATTATACTGCTTTATTACATGGATAAGGTCAAGTTCTGAGGTGGATTCGTTGAAAAATATATTTTTGTAAGAGTTATTTATTTTCTTAGAATAAATACTTCAAATAATGGTTTGATTTCTCTCATAGGATTTTTCTGTGTGAGATTAAGCTAATTAACCACTAAGACATGACCATTTTTATTGAAATTAATGAGCTGTAATTGATTTTCGTTCCCTCAGCTGAGCGAGCATTGGAAATGCTCAATTCTGAACTCCTTATGGGGCGGCCCATGCATATCATGTGGTCTCAGAAGGATTCATCCCTCAGGAACACCGGCATCGGAAACCTGTTCATCAGGAACTTGGACAAGTCAATTGACAACATGGCCCTTTATGACACCTTCTCCACCTTTGGGAAAGTCCTTTCCTCCAAGGTTTGGGCTTTTAACTGTTTGGTTGCATATAGCATCTGTGTAGCATGATTAGCATTTTTTCAATACTTTTTAAAACTCGGTTTGAAATAAATTCTGTGGGTTGACATGACATGTCTCTCCTGAAGGTCCTACACCTCTAATATTGGGTGATATTATGGAGGAAGAGGAGGCAGAGACATCCACAGCCCCCACTCCTACACCTCTCACATTAGGTGAGAAGGCAGAGACATCCACAGCCCCCACTCCTACACCTCTCACATTAGGTGAGAAGGCAGAGACATCCACAGTCCCAACTCCTACACCTGTCACTTGGGCTGATATTGTGAAACAGGGTGAGAATCAGACTGAGGAAGTTAAGCAGAAGAAGAAGAGGAATATCAAGGAGTTGAAAAAGATGCATGCTCAAGTCAACCAGCGGCTGCCAGATCAACCAGCTGCTGCCAAGACCAAGAAGTTCCCTGTGGACAAGTCTCGCCACAACAAGAATACCAAGGTACAGCAGTAAAGTTTGTCTGCAGATCACATGCCTGAGGGGACATACAGTATCTCACAAAAGTGAGTACACCCCTCACATTTTTGTAAATATTTTATTATATCTTTTCATGTGACAACAC
>JANDJT010000131.1:13631176-13642930 GCA_024331685.1 Stegophilus panzeri | reverse complement strand
ATCTATATATATATATATATATATATATATATATATATATATATATATATACACAATATCACTGTAAAGCTAAATAATGTACTTAATAGATGGGATCGGTAATCTAAGGATAATCTAATTATTATTTTAAAAAAATTAATAGCTGATTGATTTTAAATTGTGTTTGCAGTTGAGACTAAGGTTTGACTGAATATTTGGAGAAATGAAAGTGATGATTTTAAGTCATTTAAATATTTTAGTAAACATTAGAACATTCAAAGAAACATTACTTCAGCATCTACTATCACTTGTCAGAAGATAAAAAGAAGTTAAAGAAATATGCTGCTTAAGTTTATGTTTAATCAATTACATAGCAGTCGAGTTTAATTCTGAGGAAAATAGCAGGAGCTATGAGGCATTTTGCTTTTTATCAGCGCATATTCATGTCTATAAAGTATTAAACCGCCAATATTAATCAGACAAGAGTGAGCAAATTTCAGTTTTTTAATCGTACTTGCTTGTATTTTGTGATGTAATAGATTATGTACAGTATTCATAATATAGTATTCCCCTATTACTGGAGATTTAGTCCTATTTGTGTGTGTGCGTGCGTGTGTGCGTGTGTGTGTGTGTGCGTGTGTGTGTGTGTGCGTGTGTGTGTGTGCGTGTGTGTGTGTGCATGTGTGTGTTTAGAACTGCATGTACGTGTGTGAGTGGGCTTATTGAGGGGGTTTTATGTTTATCTCCTTAAAACACCCATAGCCCTATCTTTCAACAGAACAGTGCAGTGTGGGCAGGGCAACTTTCCATCCCTCACACATACATAGATAGGAATACAAATGCACTCTTCACAAATTACACAGTAAATCCTCTTGGTAAATTAAGGTTTTATCCAATAATTATGTAGTTTTAAGATATTGAGCCATAAAGCTTTGACTCTCAATAAGGTTAGATATGTCTTTGTTAAAAAAGAATAATCATCATCATCATCATAAAAATAACAAATGGACATATCCAGTCTATTATCCAGAGTTTTCTTCTTGAAAATAGATAATTATTTCCCAGACCTTTATTAATGGGTTAGAGGTCATTCTCTACAGTTTCTAGACAAACATGCATGCACATAATAATAATAATGATTATAATAACAATAATAATAATTATTATAGTTTGCATTAATACATATTGTGTGTGTGTATATATGTATGTTTTTACATACATGTATGTGTATGTATATGCCCTGTGTGTGTGGAGTTTGCATGTTCTCCCCGTGCTGCGTGGTTTCCTCCGGGTACTCCGGTTTCCTCCCCCAGTCCAAAGACATGCATGGTAGGCTGATTGGCATGTCCAAAGTGTCAGTAGTGTATGAACTGGTGTGTGAATGTGTATGTGATTGTGCCCTGCGATGGATTGGCACCCCATCCAGGGTGTACCCCGCCTTGTGCCCCATGCTCCCTGGGATAGGCTCCAGTTTCCCCACGACCCAGGATAAGGATAGGCGGGGTATCCAGGATAGGATAAGCGGGGAGCTTGTAATAATATAATATTATATATTATATAATATTATACAAAAAACAATATTATTTAAATGCAGTTCTAAAGTGAATATTTTTTTTGTTAGAATATAGATAAAATAGCTTCTCCTCAACGTTTATTTTATACAATAATTTTGCTCTGTTTTATGAAGGTGTCAATCGTCCTGGAGTGTTCACTAGATTCAGAGACATAAGAGAAAAAAGTCTTGTTTTTAAGCTTAAGTGATATTTTGGTGTAAAATGTCTCATATATTTAGTAGGATGTAAATAACATTTTTATAATCGCTAATCTTTTGCAGTGTGGTAATTCATTTCAGATAAGTTTATAAAAATCAGTGTTGAAGAAGAGTAAAGATGACGATGTTCCGTTACCGAGTTATACTTTTGGACGACACGATCATTGAGAGGGACCTGGAGGTCAGTTCCCAGTCCCAGTATTTACCTCCCAATATTTCTTTCAATAATCTGTCACACAAAAAATATCAAATTATGAGAGCATTTTTATGTATCTGTGTTTATAGAAAAAAGCAGTGGGCCAGGTTCTGTTTGATAAAGTCTGTGAGTATCTCAACCTGCTGGAGAGGGATTATTTTGGCCTGGCAGCATGGGATTCGTCCAACAGCAAGGTGAATGATTTCATTCTAGATATTTTGATATGCATGTTAGAGAGTATAACATTTAATTACACAAGGTAGTGTCATATTAATTTTTTTATCTGATTTAAATATGGCTTTATAATAGTTAATATGTGTAATATAGTACATTTCTGACATTTTATTTTTCTTCTGCAGGTGTGGCTGGACCTTTCTAAACAGGTTCACAAGCAGATAATAAGTGCGTAATATTGTTCTGTTCTGTGGTGTTTAGAACATGTCAGATCTGTGTGTTTGTGTGCATTTATGCTTATGTTCACTGCTGATTGTGGTTTTAGGTACTGATGTTACATTTACATTCAGTGTCAAGTTTTACCCACCTGACCCTTCTGTATTGGCTGAGGACATCACAAGGTAAAATCTATCTCTCTCTTACTCTCTTGCTCTTGCTCTCCTTCCATTGACATAGGTAGACTATACTGGCAAAAGTTTGTGGACACCTGACCATCACACCCAAATGTGCTTTTTGACCATCCCATTCCAGATTTAGTCTCCCTTTCAAGTTATAATAGCCTCCAATCTCCTGGGAAGGCTGTCTGCTATATTTTGGAGCATGGTTGTAGGGATTTGCCCATTTAGCCACAAGAGCATTAGTGACATCAGACAGAGGAGGCCTAGGGTGCAGTCAGTGTTCCAGTTCATCCCAATAGGGTTGAGGTCAGGGCTCTGTGCAGGACACTCAAGTTCTTCCACTCAAACCTTGGCAAACCATGTCTTCATGGAGCTCGTTTTATGCACAGAGGTATTGTCATGCTGGAACACATCTGTTCCCCTTAGTTCCAGTGAAGGGAAATTGTAATGTTACAGCATACAAAGACATTCAATACAATTGTGTGCTTCCAACTTTGTGGCAACAGTTTGGGGAAGAACCACATATGGGTGTGATGGTCAGGTGTCCACAAACCTTTGACCATATGGTGTATTTCTGTAGCTAATGCTATGCATACACTTACCCTTAACCTTATCTGCAGCCTCAATAACCAAAATGACATCTTTTGGCTCTTTTAGTTTTTGAATTTTCTGTGAAAAAAGCAGTCAAAACTGTCAGATATTTCTACACTTGTGGGCACATTTGGTCCCCATAAAAATATAATAACCTGCCCACAAATACAAGTACACTTAAAACCATTAGCTTTTCCATTGACCTGGGATTTTTTTTTTCGTTAAAAATTGGAAATAAACAGAAGGTTTTTATAAATTTGATTAATTAAATTAAATAACTTTTTAAATTAAATGTAAGCAAATTTGTGATATTGACCATGTTAACTCCTTTGTCAAATTTTCCTCATCCCTGATCTCATCTATTGAACCGTGTGTTCAGATGATATGCTGATGGATTTGATCTAAAATGATTTATAAGTTTTTGCACAAACTTGTGTAGTCCATGCCAGCTCAAGTGCTCACTGTCATTAAAGCAAAAAGAGGACATAGCAAATACTAAGAAACTCTGAAGTGCATGTAAATATTTCAAAGATTCTACTTTTCACTCAATTTTTTGTCATTAATCTGTAATGAAGATTGTTATATTAAATTGAATGCAGATGCAATGCAAATGTATTAAAAAAGAATGCAAAATAGAAGCATTTTCAATAGTGGTCTCAGTCTTTTGGACCCTGCTGTATATATTGCAGTATTAAAACATTATCTAAACATAACCCATCCTAACCTGAAATGTGCTAACCAAGAAAACATATTTTGTGTCATTTATTTTTAAAAAGCTGCCATTTCTGTCCAGTATAAAAAATACCAGTAAAATGCATCTACAATGTCAAAATATCTGTTTTGTATAATTCTTTGAATATTTGGCCCCTGTATAGAGAGAGACACAGTAAACACATCACATGCTCATCAAGCTTCAACAAAAGTTGTTCAAGCTGTTTAAACATGTTTCAGTTCCATGAGAATGTTTGCCCATTGATTTGTGTGTGTATAACCAATTCGCTCCATGTATTTTTTTACTTCCTTATTCATTCTTATTTTTTTCCTCAGATACTTACTGTGTCTTCAGCTAAGGACAGATATCCTGACTGGCCGTCTGCCCTGTCCATCAGATATGTTGACAGTTTTGGGATCATACATGATCCAGTCGGAATTTGGGGATTATAATCCTGAGCAACATGGGAAAGAGTTTTTCAGTAACATTCCTCTCGCACCAAGTCAGACTCCAGAGCTGGAAGAGAATGTGGCAGAGCTGCATCGCACACTCAAGTATTTGGGTTATCCACAAACACACCATATATAATTTCATATATATATATATATATATATATATATATAATCATCATGTTCAGCATCATCATATGTAGCATTTTTAATTTAGTAGCCACAGAACATAAAATATAATAAAACCAAAAAGGATACATTACTACAAAGGACAAAGATGCATCTGAATTCTGTTGCTTTTAAAGGAAAATACAAAAGCATATTTTAATTTCTTAAATCTAATTCAATTAGAAAATAAGTTTTAGGATTCTTCTAAAAAACAGCAATACACATGCCCACACACTCTCACACGGATCCATATAAAATACACAAAGCAATTTTCTGTATGTGTCAATGCAGGCCCATGAGTCCTGCTGAAGCAGATCAGCTTTTCCTGCAGAATGTCAAGACGCTCGACATGTACGGTGTACACCTCCATCCTGCTAAGGTAACATGAGGAAATTCGCTTGTGTAGTGTATCAAGCTGGCATAAGTTTTTCTTTGTGTTTCTTTGTGTCAGTATGTAAATATATTATTTGATTTGTTTGTGTTTATCGGTCTGTGTGTATAGGATGCCAGTGGAGAAGATGTGATGCTGAGGGTATGTGCTGATGGTCTAGTGGTGTATGAGGATGAGGAAAAGACACTGAGTGTCAACTGGGCTAGAGTTCTGAATATGACTTACAAACACAGCAAATTCTATGTCAGGATTTTTGACTCAGCAGTAAGTATGTGTATCATATGCCTAACATGCTGCCTCAAGAATGGAAATCTTTTTTATTATTGTATTATTATTATTATATTTCTTTTTCATATATAAAAAATGTATATTATTTCTTTACATATTGTTTGGGAAAATCAAACTATCCTGGCACATGAGTTCACAAAGAACTCTTGAGAAACAATTTTTTCTAAGAGTGTATTAGCAATAATATACTTGTATAAGATATTTGATGATAATGATGATGATGACGATGATGATGAAAATGAAGATAATGATGAAGATGATGAAAATGAAGATGATGAAGTAGATGATGATGATGATAATGATGATGAAAATGAAGATGATGATGATGATGGGGGAAACCAGCAGAATTAGAACCTACCAAGCTATTTTAGTAATAAAATAATTTAGTAGACATTAATCTTGAATTTGAAATTGTGACTATAAGAGCAATTCTTTTTGTATCCTAACCAGGATGGATCTGAAAATACCATCAAATTCATCCTGCCCAGCTACCGTGCCTGCAAATGCCTGTGGACAAATGCTGTGGAGCATCATGCCTTCTTCAGGTAGCAGTTTATAGCTGGTGATATACAGTTATACACAGCCATAAGTATCATAATTTGTAGTAGTCCTCAAAGGAACCCTAATTTCAACATAGTATGTAATTCATCTGAATCAAGCTTCTGCTGCAGTTCAAATGAGAGAAACCATGAAGTACTTCATACTTCTAGATGCATAAACCAGTAAATCAATATTTAACACATGCACTTAGGAACCGAGACAACGCCCCAGAGGGGGTGCTACGCTTGGGTTCTAGGTTTCGTTTCCATGGGCTCACTCATGCAGACTCTCTAGAGGCCAGCTCCACCATCAAGCGACCAGCTCCACACTTCTCACGCTCAGCCATAAAGAGAAAAGGTGCATGCGATTTGTGAATATCGACTTAAGGCTAAGGTGCTTAACCCACCTCTGAATACGCATAATTTCACTGCATAAATATCTCTCTGCTACCTTTAGTCGCCAACACTGAATATAGCCCAGTGTTTTTAAGAATATCTGTATGTGTGTCAACTGCTATTAATAATTATTCTTCCAGCAAAAGAGAGAAGCCTTGTGGCTTTGAAGCGCCCAAACCGAGCTGAGTTTGACGATTGGTTCCAAGTGCTTGGCTCTGATGAATCATGGCCTACTATTGGCCCAGGTAGAGTCCAGTGAAACTATCTATATCCTGTTCAGGCCAAAATATGATTATGATGGTTCACAAATTGTCAACCATCACTGCATTTGACCTGCAAAAGCATTTTATATAATTAATGTAATTAATGTAGAAAATCCAACTCCAGACCTTTTGACCCCCAAAAAGTCCTAATTCTGCTGGCAACACTGATAGAGGGGCATTAATATTTTAGTTTTTACCCTCAGTGTCCCTGCAGTCCTCTCAAACTGAAGAGCAGAGAGAAGAGCTGGAGTGGAAAGAAGGAACCTCAGAGAAGAGTATAAGAGTTGTCAAAATAAGAAAAGAGGTTCAGGCTGTGACAGAACAACATGAGGAACTGGAAATGGAAAGAAACCTGATGAGGCCAGATGTGCACACAGACAAGGACAAACTAACAGGTGGAGAGACCCTTGCTTATAAAGAAAGAGAGGAAGTCGATGAGTGGGATAACGAGTGGTTTCATCCGTTGGGTGGGCGCTCCTTTCACACTCAGCATTCTTTGTCATCCTTATCTCCAGGTAAATTTAATCTTCTTCTCTCTGTTTGTCTGTGCTTGCATTTTTAACTCTCCTTTTCAACATTTCCTTTCCACTTTAATCATGATTATTCTTAGTTGTTCCATTGTCATGAAAAAATACAGCAGGCCTGAATTAAGTTTGTTACAGTATGACTACATTAACATTTTCCCATCTAAATGTTTTGCACAGATACTGGCATTATGGAAATTGCTACATTGCAGCTTTGGAAACTGCAAGCTGATGATTGGTATGTCCTCCTTGAACCCGGTACTTATCAGCCCACTTTTTGGACCCTGAAGAACCTATCATGTGAGTTCTGATTTTGCAGATTGTTACTAAGGAGGTTTTCAGGGACTAAATTTCATAGCTTGTGTACATACAAGTTGCTAAAAAATTGTCTTCCCATCTTTTCATGATAAATAGTTGGGTTGCCAGGTCTGTCTAACTAAACTAACCCTAAAAGCCATTCAGAACAATCCTAAATAAATGAATCAGTGAAGCCAGACTGATACCCAAGCAAACTCAAAATCACATCATTCCAAACCTTATTTTATAGCCCAAAATCATGGCTACCAGTACAAATATATTATAAAGTTATTTCATTAAGGTCCTAAAATGTGAATAAGCAGACCAATTCACTGACACAATCATACAGTAAAAGGAATGTTGCAGTTTTACTGATGCGTTTACTGATTGCATTAAAAAAAAAAACTTCAGCTCATATATATTGGCCTGCAAAGCTTTTGATATAATTAACGTAATTAATGCAAAAAATCCAACTGTAGACCTGATGACAAAAAAGTCTTAATTCTGCTGCTAATCTGCTGACCTGGCAACACTGATAGAGATCAGGCATTAATATTTTTGTTCTTACCCTCAGTGTCCCTGCAGTCCTCTCAGGCTAAAGAGCAGAGAGAAGAGCTGGAATGGATAGGAGGAACCTCACAGAAGAGTATAAAGGTTGAGGCTGTGATTGAACAGCATGAGGAACTGGAAATGGAAAGAAACCTAATGAGACCAGACGCTGTTGGAGAAAATCTAGAGTTGGATATTGAAGGCAATGAGCAAATACTAAAAGTTATGAGGGAAAAAATAGTACAAGATGGGGATGGAGAGGAAATACAAACAGTAGTAATGTATGAGCAGAGAGCACAAGAAGTAGAAACTTATACTGGACAATCTCAGAAGGTTTTTGTTGAACAAAGAATGAAAGGGATGGAAGGAGTAGACACAGTACATGAATTGATGTTAAAGACAAGGCAGGTAGTGTCTGAGGAAAATATAGAGGAGTTAGAGGAAACATTACTAGAAGTGGAGAGTATTGAACAAAGACTGCAGGACATAGAAAGGCTGAAAGTCAGATTACAGGAAGTAGAAATTTTGGAGCAAAAACTAGAAAAAGTGCAGCAGGCAGGGAGACAACGAGGGGAGAGCGACAACTGGTACATTTTGCTGGAGCACAAACTGATGGAATCTTCAGCACCTGCAAGAATATTAAGAGTGGAAACTTCTGAACAAAAGCTGCAGGATATTAAACAGAAAATACAAGAACAAGAAGAGAGAGGTGACTGGTACCTTTTGCTGGATCGCAAACCCTTGTTGGTATCTTCAGCAAGTGCAGGTATGCAACTTCATTCAGATCTGTAAGGGTTATTGTACGATATATATGTCATGTGTGTTTGTCTGCAATTATAATATCCAATAATAACTCACAAAAAAACTTTCTTTAAGATCAGGGTTTAAAGGTGTCTTGAGTCTGTTAAAAGCAGTATACTGTATACAATAAGCAATAGTCTAATGAATTGCTAGTTTATACACTAATTGGAAACACTTTTTTGAAATATACCTTTATTGGGCCTCGACAACACATTCATATCAATTGCATAACTATGTTATAAAGCAGTACTGGATGATTTATGTCAGACTTGTGACGTGACAGTTAGATTTTTACATAGTATGCATCTGTTTTTATGACATAAAGGGAAATAATATCCAAGACTATATCTTATCTATATCTGTTTCTGTATTTTTCACTGAACACTTTAATAGGAACACCTGTACCACTGCTAATTTATGCAATTATCCAGTCGCAGGAATCTGAGGCTACAGTGGGCACAGGTTCATCAAAACTGGACAGGTGAAAACAGGGAAAAGACCAGGCGAGATTTTTGCACTGGCAGCTGTCCAGTTTTGGTGAACCTGTGCTCAGTATAGCCTCAGATTCACGTTCTGGGCTGACAGCAATAGAACTTAATGTGGTCATTTTGCTGTTGTAATTCATCCTCCTCAAACTTCGGGATGTTTTTTTGTTTTCTGAGATGCTTCCCTGCTCACTACAGTGTGTACAAGGGTGTTTATTTGAGCTACTGTAGCCTTCCTGTCAGCTTGAACCAGTCTGACCATTCTCCTTTGACGTTTCTTATGAACAAGGTTTTTCACCCACAGAACTAACACTCACTGGATTTTTTTTCTCACCATTCCATGTAAACGCTATATAATTATCTTATTAAGAAAACCCCCGGAGGGCCCCCCCCCATTCTGATGTTTGATGTGAATATTAACTGAAGTATTTGACCTATATCTGCACAATTTTATGTACTGCATTGCTGTTACATGATTGGCTGATTTGATTATTGCATGCTTGAGCATGATCACAGGTGTTCCTACTAAAGTGGCTGGTAAGCATTATGAATAGTTATTTAAAATAGTGTAAGCACATTCATGAAGCTTTGAGGCATTCTCTTACTGTTATCTTACTTACTGGGAGCTGTATTTACAGCATGTAGTCATCTGAACTTGGAATTGGATGTAGATTAACTAATGTGGTGGATGTCCATCTGCATCCAAAACTATTTCAATGCAACTTTGTTTATAAGAATCCTGTCCATCAGGAGAATAAATTATTTTCAAGTGGTAATCAATTTTGCACTTATAACACTGTTATGAAGAACTAATATGTAGCTGTAGTATTATTTTAATTTGCCTGTATATCAGTTTAATGCAGAGGTGGGTAGAGTAGCCAAATATTTTACTCAAGTACAAGTAAAACTACTCAAGTAACAATAAAAGTAATAATGTTAATAATTACTTAAGTAAGAGTAATAAAGTATCCATTGAGAAGACTACTCAAGTAGCAAGTTACTAGTTACTTCGGATCTGATTAAAATGAAGGGAAAATCCTGGATCTCCTGAAAATCAGGAGAACTCACACATCTCTTTGAAAGTCTTTCTGTTCTGTTTATATGATACAAAACCTGGGTTCAAGATGAAGCAGCATATCCCAGTCCTGTGTGTATAGCCTCTACACACAACCTGTCATTTTCAACACAAAATCTCACACACACCCCAAAAAACTAATATTTTCCCAACAGTTGACTGTCTTTATTTTCACAACATGTTAACAACACAAACTTTTCAGCATCTGCAGTTAAACAAGACAACCGAGAACAAAATAACAGTCTATGGAACAGAACAGAAGAGAAAGTGTGTGTGGAGAGATAGTGTGTGTGTGTGTGTGTGTGTGTGTGTGTGCGTGCGTGTGTGTGTGTGTGTCCTCCCTTCAGCGCTCATGTCTTCTCCCTCTTCGGTCATTATCTTCCAGGACTGAGCCGGTTGTAAGCGGTTGTTGCGTCCGCATTCAGACCACTGCAGTGTATCGCGAGACTCGCCACCTCGTTATACGTGATATAAACTAATTATTAAAACTACATATATTCATTAATATTTAACAGTAACAGAGGAACGCCACCGAATGTAGTGAAGTAAAAGTACATTTCTGTGATTAAAAATTAGCTTGAATAAGAGTATAAGTATGGCCAATTAAACCTACTTTTTCAAAAAGTTACTCAAGCAAATGTAACAAAGTAAATATAGCGTTATTACCCACTTCTGGTTAAATGAATAGGAATGGAGTGGGTCACTATGATGCTGTAAAGCTTCATGAATGTGCTGTTAGTACAAACAAATTGATCACTTGCATGATAAGAATAAAAACTACATTAAAAATAGAAAAAAAGAAAACTGAAAGCTCTTTTCTCTTCTTACAATACAAAGGCTATACAGTCACCACACAAGTTTTGACCTAATCCTCTCATCTATATAAATGATTTTGAATGTGTTATTGAGACACAGTGTAAGTACTTAAGATGCCTTTAAAAATAATGGATTTTCTACATAAAATAAAACTTCGATAAAAAGCATTAACAGCACTAAACTAAACAAAGTCAATATTTGGTATGATAACCCTTTGTCTTTACATCATACTGTACATCAGTAGTCTCAGATATATTTTGGGAAGATTTATAAGGAAATTGACTGGGAGATTTTTCGGAGCAGCTTGGAGAATTTGACACCGCTCTTCTGGTCATTTTGACTGTCACACTTGCCTCTGTTTTTGGAGCTAATCCCTAATAGCCAGTATTCACATTTTTTGTCTGAAAAGTAGTCTGCTGCATAATATGTTACCTTTTTTACTGACATACAAACATTTTCTGTTACATTTCATTTTGGAATTTTAGGTTGGAAATATAATGTTTGGAAATGTAATTTTTTTTAACTGACTTAATAATGCAGAAGTCAAGCATCTAAGACAATATCAGTATTGAAAAATTTACAGTGCCTAAAACATTTGCACATTACTGTATATAGAAAATCTATAGTGGTAATTTACTATATAAGCCTATATACAATGGTATAAATTCCATCCACATCATCACTTCTGTATTTTTACAACTACAAGGTCCTACCATGGACACAGCAGAACAAAAAGCAGAGATTAGACAGTGGATAGAGGCGAAACTCCAAAAAGCAAACACTCTAACACCTGTCCAGATGAAAGATGACTGGTTCATTTTGCTAGAATCTGCACTTCCTCCATCAGGTACAACTAAAACCACATCAAGTATTTTATATATACACAGTAGCT
>JANDJT010000131.1:13586374-13625922 GCA_024331685.1 Stegophilus panzeri | reverse complement strand
TATATATATATATATATATATATATATACATACATACACACACACATATATATATATATATCACTGTATGGCTTTTTTTGATTTCTGAAGATGCAGCAGGCCTGAGATCTCAGCAAACAGTCACAATCAAGGAAAAGGAATTAACATTTGACAAGAAGCCGATGATAATCAAAGAGAAGAAAGTGATAGTAGGAGGAATGGAAAAGAAAATTCCTGCCACAATGCATGAGGAGGAAGACAACTGGTTTGTGCTTTTTACACCAGCACAGATTGAGAAGAAGGCCATTTCCACAGGTATTATTAACTAATTGTAATTTGTGGTTAAATTCAATCTCTATTTTTATCAGAATCAGGCAAACTATAGAATTATAATATAGTTTTGCTAATGAGAAAACCATTGTTGATTGCCGATAAATCTATTCATCCTTACTTTTTAAGTTGTGTTTGTTCTCAATTACATTTAAGAGATAAACATAAAATGTAAACCCCTACTGTGTGCTAAAAATGGGACAGTGGTGTAAATTAATAGGCTTTGTTGACTTTTATATTGGTTCTGCTGCAGCAGGTGTGTCAGAGATGTGGATTCTGGAAGAAAAGAGATTAAGGGAGGTGCAGAAGGGGCGACTCAGAGAGGATGTGAAGAGAAGCCATGTGGTGGAGGACAGAAGACTTCATTCCTATGTGCCTGGACTAAAAGCAGAAGGGCGTCATAGGGAGATGATTGATGACTGGTTCATCCTGCTGGAGCCTGTTTCTAAAAAATCAGGTAAAAAAAAACCAACTTTCTAGGCTCTTCAAGTCGTCTTTTTGTCCTGCTCTCAGATCTTATTCTTATCTCATCTCTTTCAATATGTCTTGGCAGTGAGCGTGGACAGGAGAGCTGAGGAAGACCGGCGTAGGAAGGAGGAGTTGTTTAAGAAGCAAACCTTGGCAGAAGATAGAAAAAAAGTGGCAGGTAAAACATGGCATAACTGAACATACAGTATATTTGTGTTTATAAAAGGAAACATGGTGGAACTGGTTAATAACAAAGCTTTTTAAGGACCTGATAGGTGAAAGTGTTGTGATTGTGACTGGAAACCACTGGGTTAAACAGAGTTCAGTGACTGAATTTCTACTTCTCTCTTTTTCTTTCGTTTGTTAGGATTCAAATCTCCTTCAGTTTCTGTCATCGCAGTGACTCCAGCTGACCAGCCAATGACATCGACGCCCACTGCACAATCTGTTCGCATCACAAGACCCACCTATCAAGAGGAGAGTCTAAAGAGACTAGACATCACGCAGGAGATCACACAAGACATAAAGCAGGAATCTAAGGTACAAACACACCAATAATAAACAAATAATTAAACCGTGTTCTGTATTGTATGTGTATTATCTGTGAGCAGGACAAAATGTAAGTAGTGAACATTATGTGTCCATATTGTATTGACATCCACATTTCGGGGGTATCATTTGTTTAAAAAGGCATAGGACTAGGTTTAATCTGTAACGGATAAACTTTTCCAGTGACCATCACCTTTCATTGCCTCTACAGGTGGAAACAGAGTCCATCATTAAGAGAAAGGTCGGCCAATCAATCTTTGAATTTGTCTGTATTATTATTTCTTGCTGTTCACTCTAAAATGCATACAAACCTAAGATAAATTCATAAATGCATATAGTACATATGATATTTACATAAAATGGATTGGTACACAAAGACATACTGCACATCTGCTGCTCCACTTGTTGCCTTTTTGTTTTTTATTCTATTACAGAGAAGAGAGAAGAGAATTGAGGGTGAATCCATTTACATTCGTCACAGCATTCTAATGTTAGAGGTTTGTAAACATTTAACTAGAGATATATTTATTATTCAATATTTGTTCATTATTTGTTTATTAGAAACACACATCTATGCACATCAGTTTTCAATCTAGTCTATCATGTGGCAGCAGCACAATACATAAAGACATGCAGGTACAGGTCAAGAGCTTCATCAAACATCAGAATGGGGAAAAAAGGTGACTAATAATGACTAAGAATGTTCTTAGTTATTTCAGTTGTGGGCTACACACAGCAGAAGATCACACTGGAGTCCACTCCTGCCAGCCAAGAACAGGAATTGACTGAGATCACATCTTTTCCCCATTTTTGACGTGAACATTGGCTACATTTACATGCACATCAATAGCACATCAATGGCAATATTCTGATTAGTATTGAGTCATGTAAACACCACAATCTGATTCCCCAAATTCTGAATCCCAACCCTGGAATATGCCTGTTTTCCTTGGAAATTTGTTGCATGTAAACACCTTATTCAGAAAATCCACTGAAAGGAGATATGTGCGCATACTCAGTCTGCAAGGAATTGTGGGTGCTAACAGACAGAAGGTAGGGTAGGTATTTAGGAATGGCAACTCAGTCATACTTACAACAACCATATATACAGGAATTTTCCGATGCCTATATGCATATAAACATCGTATTCAGAATATGACTGTAACCCGAATATAAACCTTAATCAGAATTTGATGTGCATGTAAACGTAGTCATTGAAAACAGCTCTTGACCTGTATCTATGATTTTAAGATTGAATAATTGCATGAATAAGCAAGTGTACAGGTGTTCCTAATAAAGTGGTCGGTGAATCTGTGTGGTACATTAATAAATAAGTTTTATGAACTCTCTCTCTCCGTTCCCTCCCCCCCCCAGGACTCTGATGTGACTCAGGAGGTGGTGTTGAGGCACCATGCCAGCGTCAGCGAGTTAAAGCGCCTCTTTATGGAGGACATGCCTGTGTTTGGTCCCACTGAGTGGGACAGGCGTCTCTCATCATACACTCCTGTTGTCTACCCCAAATTACCCAATGGCGAGCTATTTACTGACATAGACATAGTGAGTTTCACACACCTCAAACATTGGATCACATTTCTGTGTGAAATTGATGGCTCTATTTGTCCAAAGCAGAACAAGGGCTTGTCTCTTATCCTTCACTGACAGATTATTTTATTTTCCAGATGGGAGCAGATGGATTATTGGCCATGTGATGTCGCTCCACCCTGTTATGCAGAGCGAATCCTCTGTCATATCAACAGAACCTCTTTTCTTTGTTACACCATTTTGTCATTGATGCATTGTTGTTATTACTTGGTAATATAAGCTGTATACAGTTTTTATTTTTATATGCAGTAAATACTATAGAACCTATATAATGTAATACTTAGCATTACAGTGGTTTGTGGCTAAAGCAGATGTCTAATGTCTGGTAATGAATGTGAGGATATCACTGTTGATGTAGGCTTGTCAGTATTCAGTAGCTACATTTTAAAAGCTGTGGAAACCCAACAAGAATCAGAATTGAAGCAAAATGTGTGTAGGTTTGTTTGGGTAATATTAGCATTATGTCAGTCATCAGAGACAAAATAAAATGATCAGAATTAAACACCAAACTCAGATCATTTTTAGGATTGCAGAAGTTCTTCAGCCAGTATTATCAGGATCTTGGAATGGTTGTTGAAATGCTTTTATTGTCATTATGTGTATAGGTGTGGTTTTCAGAATAAATAATAATAAGAAGAAGAAGAGGAATATAAAAAATAGACTTAGATTCACTTTGAAAATGCCCAGTTATAGTTTGTTTATTAGGTTTACAGTCTGTATATGGAGATAACACAAAATTCCACTTACAGTCTGTTTGTACAAGTTTTGTTGATTTATTCTTGTCATGACAATATTTTATTTGCCATAAAGTCTGTTAAAATATTAAGACATTGTATATATATGCTTATATATATATCTATGTGTGTGTGTGTGTGTGTATATATATATATATTGTCCCAAGAGAAACTGCTGATGTAACTTCTGAGCTTTGATAAATATGGCCCAGGATGTGATGGGGGAGGTATTAAGTATGTTCTTTCTCAGGGGTTGGTCCCCCTTTATACACTGTCTGACATTTCTTCAAAGTCATCTCTTTGAACAAATGCGTAAACAGACACACAAATGCAGTAGTCTGCTATAAATACGTTTGCAAAGGCAGTATAACAGGCAAGAAATGATCTCTGACAACAGTGAAGATACAGCACGAACAGTAAAAATACATTATTTTTGAAACTATGAAAACTATTTCATAAAGAATCAATCCTTCTGCAAATTCTTTTCTTTTGCCAGCTCTCCACAATGCAGACACAAAAGAAACATGAACAATGTTTTGTCAGCAATGATTAATTATTTTATGAATTCAATATGTTGTAAAAGTAACAGTTTCAAGTAAGACTAATGAATTGTAGTGTTGAGTTAAGACCGAAACTGTGCACATCGCTTTTCAGATCTCAGGCATAGCTACAGACTTTGGTGTAAATCTGACAGTTGTATGGGAGTGGGAGTTGCATTGGTGCAATTCTTCTGGACAAATCGCATGCATTTTACATGTGATTATGTGAATAATATGTGATCACATGTGGAAACCACTTCACTATGTTATGCCCTGAAAGTGCCCATGTGAACTCAAGTAAACATGTGACATCTTGTGAGCATGTGGAAATATTCATATGAGAAAGTCACATCTGAAAAATTAATCCACATGCCCTACATTTGAAAAATTAACATGAAAATAAATGAATTGTGTAAAATTAAAAAAAGGAATGAATCCTATGTAAACATCAAATGTGAAAATGAATGAATCATAAAAAATGAACACAAATGAATGAATACTGTGTAAAAAAGAAAAATTCACGTGAAAATATAACCTCATACACTACATGTAGAGTGGCTGAAACCACATTTAAATCTCACATGTGAATCATGATATTATTCACATATCAAGTTCATGTGACTTTTTGTAAGGAGACGCTGAACTTAAATAGATTTTTTTTTACTTAAAGTAATTAAAGCTGATGAGTGCTTGGTCAGTTTATCATTTAAACCAAGGGCACATTTTATCGTGGGAGCACTTAATTTTATTAATCAGACAGCTCATCAGTCTCAACAGTAGATAATGCATTTTTCACCCTTGTCTAAGCTTGGATGGGAAAAGGTTGTTACACCTGCAAATTATAATATATTCTAAACATCTGCAAAGTTTTGAACCTTCATAGGAGCACTGTGAAATCCATTATAACAAAGTAGAAAAAAATATTACACAACCACTACCAAGATCAGGCCAAACTGAGTGCTTGGGCAAGAAGGGCAACTGTCAGAGAAGTTTCCTAGAGTCCAGCAACAACACTGAAGTGGTTACAGAGCTCACTGGTTGAAATATGAGAACCTGTGCAGACTTCATCAATATCATCAGCTCTTCGCAGGTCTGGCCTCTATGGGAGTGTGGCCTGAAGGAAGCCACTTCTGAGAAAAGCCATGTTAGAAAATCTGAGAGTTTTTAGGAAAGAATCTGTGACAGGAACAAATATACAGTAGTGACACTGAACAGGTTGTATTTATATCTCTTTAGTTCCAAGGGTCAAATTCTACAAATAATCTGGAAAAATGTCAGCCTTAATGTTGCCTGGTGCTTTGATAGCACAAAAATAAATATGGAATAAACATTAATGTGGCATTAACATTAACAAACATGAACATTACATTTACCATTAACATTAATGTGCATAATGTTAAACCATAAACTCTTGGTAAAAATGGTTAAAAATGGCTTATTTAATGTTTCCTTCCTAAAGGAGTTCTACTTCATTTGTAGGGTTATATAGAACTTTTAAAAGTTCCCCCACACAACCAGAGAACCCTTAAGAGTTCTAGATTTAACCTATTTTTCTAAGAGTAATATATTTCTGTGTTATACAATCTTAGAAAAATATAGTTCCTCAAGTGTTCTTTGGATAGTTCAGGGTTTGAGGATGCATTTTTGCTCTATGCTTCTACACAGACTCATTAAGGGTTCTCCCAGAAGGACAAACAAAGAACCACTTAAGGTACTAGATACAAAATTTTACGCAATGTACGCACAGATAAAAGAGCCATTTAATTGTTTTAAAGGATTATTTGGATAGTTAACGGTTCTTAGCTCCTAAATAGATTCTACTTGGAATCCTTTCTGATAGACCCACAGTTCTAAGATTCTACATTGCACTTATTTAAAAAGGGGTCTTCAGGGGGTCTTTGGATATTTAAGATTTTATGGTTCTCTTTAAAGGGTTCCCCAGAGGCACAAACCAAAGAAGCCCAGGCTACTTTAGTTACCATTTTTCTAGTTTAAATTTGATTGCAACAGGAATTATAGGGTGATATTGTGGCTACTTATCCACAGTCTGTGTATACTTTAATGGTCCACACTGTCCTGTATTAATTTCCGCCCAGCTCTCTCTCGTTAGAAATACACTTGAATGCTCTGTTATTATTGGCCCCGCCCTTTTACACTGGCCCCTCTCATCATGGGCTGGTAAGTGCTGTAGAAGGGGTGGAGCATCTTGACCCCTTATAAGGCAGGTGTTCAGCTTGATGACTGGAGAAATCAACATAACAGCATCCCTGCTATCTACAAGGTCAAAGTTCATCTGATTTGAGTTTAAAGAGGCAGAGGAAGGGGAAGAGCACTTAAGGGCTGGATCAGAAATCCCTCCTTGCAGGCAGTGAATGTTGAGTTCAGACAAGGCCAGAGTGTGTGTGTTGGTGTTTGTTTTTGGTTGTGAGCAGCTTTTTGAGTTTCGTCGTCCCTCTAGTGTATTATTTTTTTGGCTGCCTTGCTTCAGCCTGTGGTCCCGGTTCTCATAGAGAAGTGTGTTTGCACAAATGAAAATGAAAAGCCCCACTCCCATAATAATAGGACCGACCAATTTAAGTTTTTCTGAGGGTGTGCGGCCAGATGTTGCATGATGTGGCACTGGTCTCCGATTGCGATGGGGCCAGTATCCACCGATGGCCACTCCAATGCCTACAAGCAGCAATACGCCAGCAAAGAGCACACAAGCTCCAGGAGCAGATCGAAGACGTAAACCACCAATCACAGGCCCTTTATCCTTCTGATGTAGCGAATTATCTGATTCTAAAACACTCACACCTGTCACAGTGGGTCCATCCATCTCTGACATTCTGCTGAGAAAACAGAGGTCAAATAATTATCATGTGCAGATGACCCACTATAGGTGACCCATGACTAAAAATTATCCTGTGACAGGCTTCTTGCATCTTGTATTATTAGCATTATGCATCAAAAATAATAATAATAATAATAATAATAATAATAATAATAATAATAAACTTCCCTAAATATTAATCTTCCCTAAACATCTCAGTTTATCAAACACAGTGTATGGCCAAAGGTTTGGAGATTCCTGACCATCACACCCATACAGTGGTGTTTGAAGGTTTGGGAACCATTTAGAATTTTCTATATATCTGCATAAATATTACCTCGAACATCATAAAATCCTAAAAGCAGACAAAAAGAACCCAATTAAGTGAATGAGATAAATATATTATACTTGGTCATTTATTTAGTGAGGAAAATGATCCAATATTGCGTATCTGTGAGTGGCAAAGGTGTGTGAACCTCTGGGATTATCAGTTAATTTGAAGGTGAAATTCGATTCAGGTGTTTTCAATCAGTGGGATGACAGTCATGTGTGAGTGAACACCTTGTTTTATTTAAAGAACAGGGATCTATCAAAGTCTGATCTTCACAACATGTTTGTGTAAGTGTATCATGGCATGAACAAAGGAGATTTCTGAGGACCTCAGAAAAAGAGTTGTTGATGCTCATCAGGCTGGAAAATGTTACAAAACCATCTCTAAAGAGTTTGGACTCCACCAATCCACAGTCAGACAGATTGTGTACAAACATATTTAAGATCATTGTTACCATTGTTACCAGGAGTGGTCAACAAACAAAGATCACTACAAGAGCAAGATGTGTAATAGTTTGTGAGGTCACAAAGGAGCCAGGGTAACTTCTAAGCAACTACAGGCCTCTCTCACATTGGCTAATGTTAATGTTCATGAGTCCACCATAAAGAAAACACTGAACAACAATGGTGTGCATGGCAGGGTTGCAAGGAGTAGACCAACGCTCTCCAACAAGAACACTACTGCCCATCTGCAGTTTGTTAAAGATCATGTTGATAAGCCAAATAAAATTTGTGGTTTAAATGAGAAGGGTTATATTTGGAGGATAGAAAACACTGCATTCCAGCATAAGAACCTTATCCCATCTGTGAAACATGGTGGTGGTAGTATCGTGGTTTGGGCCTGTTTTGCTGCATCTGGGCAACTTGCCATCATTGATGGAACAATAAATTCTGAATTATATCAGTGAATTCTAAAGGACATGTCAGGACATCTGTCCATAAACTGAATCTTAAGAGAAAGTGGTTCATGCAGCAAGACAACGACTCTAAGCATGTAAGCTGTTCTACCAAAGATTGGTTAAAGAAGAAGAAATTTAATGTTTTGTAATGGCCAAGTCAAAGTCCTGACCAATCCAAAGAAATGTTGTGGAAGGATCTGAAGCAAGCAGTTCATGTCAGGAAACCCACTAACATCCCAGAGTTGAAGCTGTTCTGTACTGAGGAATAGGTTATAATTCCTCCAAGCCGATGTGCAGGACTGATCAACAGTTACCGGAAATAGTTTAGTTGCAGTTATTGCTGCACAGTGGGGTCACACCAGATACTGACAGCAAAGGTTCACATACTTTTGCCACGCACAGAAACGTAATATAGGATCAATTTCCTCAATAAATAAATGACCAAGTATAATAGTTGTATCTTATATGTTTAATTGGGTTCTCTTTATCTACATTTAGGACTTTTTTGATGAATTTGAAAATGTTATGATGTTTTAGGTAATATTTGTGCAAATTTATAGACAATTCTAAAGGGTTCACAAACTTTCAAGCGCCACTGTACATAGGCATTCCCCAAACTCTTGCCACAAATTTTGTAGCACACAATTATATAGTCAAGTCAATCTTTATTTATAGAGAACATTTAAAAACAACAGAAGTTGACACAAGTGTTTTATAGATCAATCAAAAAATAAATAATTACATGTACACATAATAATAATAATAATAATAATAATAATAATAATAATAATAATAATAAATCACAATAATATTAATCAATAAAGCAATTAATTAATTAATTAATTGATTGATTGATTGATTGATTGATTGATTGATAGATACCTTTAAGTACAGCATTAAGTATTTACCTATTTCAACCTATTAAAGGAACTATTCAAAAGCTAAAGAATAAAAATACATTTACAAAGAAGAATTAAATGTGGCTTTTGAAGAAGGTGATCTCATATAGAAAGGAAGACTGTTCCAGAGTTTACGACCTACCACAGAAAAGATATGATCGCCTCTAGTTCTATAGTGACATATGAGTAACTCTCAAAAGTAGTTGATCAGACCTGAGCGCTCTGGTCGGGGAGAAAGGAAGAAGAAGATCACTGATATACTGGGTCACAAGACCAGAAAGTACCTTGTAGACATAAAGCAGAATTTTAAAATCAACCCTGAATTTCATGGGAAGCCAATGTAAAGACGCTAATACAGGGGAAATGTGATCCCTCTTTCTCGACCCTATTAAAAGCCTAACTGAGCCAGCTGTAGACAGGAAAATACAGTTTGAGGGAGACCAATGTATAATGAGTTACAATAGTCTAACCATGATTAAATTAGCAAGTGAATCATGATTTCCAGGTGTTTACTAGAAAGAAAATGTTTTAACTTTAGTGACAGATCTCAGAAGGAAAAAATTACCCTTGACAACAACGTTGATTTGCTTGTTGAAATATAATGATAAGTCTAAAATTACTCCAGGACTGTCGTCTAATGTACATGATCTTGTACATTCGACAACAGAGGACCTAACTTGGCAAAATGTCCAGGCATATAGGCCTTTGTCTTTGCATGCTGTAGCATTAAGATTTCCTTTCACTGTAACTAAGGGGCCCAAACTGCCCTCACTAAAGCTCTTGTGGATGAATGAGCAAATCCCCAACAACCATGTTCCAAAATCTAGTGGAAATTCTTCCCAGAAGAGTGAAGGTTATTATAACAGCAAAGGGGGACTAAATCTGGAATAGGATGATCGACAAGCACATAAGTATTCACAAATGTTTGGCCATATAGTGTACTTATAGTGAATTTTAGCTAGTTTTGATTGGCCATGCCTTTGTCACTCACAATTCTGGCAACACTGACCCACATGCTCTAATTATCTGACCTTTCTATTCGGGTTTGAATCCTTTAACTCATCTGGGCATTCCAAGATTTTAGCTTGGAATATAGTAGCCTATGAAACGATGCATTTGTTTGTTACAGTAAAAAAAATCCCTTTTGAGTTTCTCCTGCATGAGGTACTTGCTTTTGGGGGAAAATCTCTAAATTAGATTTATCCCCACACAATATATTATATAGGCATACTCAGCGTTTTGCCGAATTGAAGCTGAGGCAACATTCAGTTAAAATTTCTGAGTTTTACAGACTGTAAAATATTGGAACAGTAATACTGGATCAATACTTGACCAATTTATGACTTCGACTGGATAAACACCCTACTAACTCCAGAATCACACTTGCCTAACACATAGCAGGAGTTCTCAGGGAGTCCTTTAAACTGTCAAATAAATTCCACAGATGCCCCAGTACAGATCTATTTCACATAAACTATACACATATTAGGTGCATTATTTAAATTATTTACATAACATTTTGGCTATTTATTGGAGCCATAAAGCATTGTAGTCCCAAACTTTCCAGCACATTATGTCAAAGTTGACATTAAAACTACTTGCTTAGGAGTTAAATTCAAATGACCAGTCAAACAGGTGAATATCTATAAGAATTCCACAATAATAATAATAATAATAATAATAATAATAATAATAATTCTGATAATGGTGGACTGTGATTTCCATCATTGTGCTAAAAAATAAAAATCAAACCCCTAACTGAGAACCACTGGTCTATAATGAAAATAAATTTTAATATTCTGAATGTAAATAGAATCAACAATTCATAAATTGTATCTGGATGTAAAGGAGCGTAGGAATGTATATGTATATGTATGTATATATATATATATGTGTGTGTGTGTGTGTGTGTGTGTGTGCTGTCCTGTCGTCCTTTCGTGAACTGGCGTCCCATCCAGGAAACATTCACGTCTCGCGCCCAGTGTTACCGGGATAGGCTCGTGACCCACCGCGACCCTGACCAGGATAAAGCACTTACTGAAGATGAAGGACTGAATAGGTGTTTATATATGCGCTTGTTTGTAATTTGTAATTTTGCAATAGCCTGTGTCGTATGTGTACACGTTTATATGTCTAGCCCTGCGTCTCTCTCTCACTCTCCACACACACATACACACACACGGCGAGGTCGGACAGATACAGTAGTTTTGAACGCTAATTTCTCCCCCCACCTGATTGTGTGATTTTACCTCCTGCTGATCCTCCGAGGTTCCGCGTCTTGATGTCGCTTTACTTTCGGTCTTCGGTGCCCAAATGAACCCGAGAGCCAGATCCGATTTCCATTTAGAGAATCTGTGCGGATCCTTGACCCTCTGTGCTTCTGCTATGTGTCCTCACTATTCCTAGTATGGGAGCTCAGAGTTTGTGTCTGACAGTTTAATTATCCAGTGACGCAGAGGCAGGATTGGGAGGGGTGTAGTGAAAAAGAAAGACGAGGAACAGAGTGAGAGAGAGAGCGAGAGAGAGAGAGAGAGAGAGAGAGAGAGTTCATAAGACTTATTAATGTACCACACAGAGAGAGAGAGAGCAAGAGAGAGAGAGAGTTCATAAGACTTATTAATGTACCACAGAGAGAGAGAGAGAGTTCATAAGACTTATTAATGTACCACAGAGAGAGAGAGAGAGAGTTCATAAGACGTATTAATGTACCACAGAGAGAGAGAGAGAGAGAGAGAGAGAGACAGAGAGAGTTCATAAGACGTATTAATGTACCACAGAGAGAGAGAGAGAGAGAGAGACTGTATGGTTAAGGGGTCATGGGAAGATTAGCGCAGGCCTGTCTGCTCCCACGGTGGGATGCTGACTTATTCTTAGACTTACTTGGGATTCAGGCTTATTTTACCCACCAAGTCTTTGTGGTCACTGTTCACTAAATTACCCCTGAACTCAAAAAATGAGATGGAGTCTAGATTTAGGGTTAGTTTTTGGATGGCTGTTCCACATGTATAAGATTGCTGCATAGATTAATGTAAAAGAAATCCCATTTTTCCATTTAAAAAGACTTTCTCAGTAAAAAGGCTGATTTAGACAGGGTTACTTTTGGCATAGTGTGGGATTTTAACCAATCACACGGTTATCAATTCTATTTTTAAAAGAATCACTTTAGAAGAAAATATCTTTGAATTTCAGCTATGATACACTTTTTCTTCCGCACTCAAAGAAGTTTCTGTTAAGGTTGACTTCATTCAGAAATCAGAGTAAGCTCTTTTATGTATGTTGTTCTGGGAATTAGGAATTACGCACATCTTTATTTTTGACTTTTTGGAGTTACTCATGGAGTTATCTGCTTGGCAGCTTGTGCCTATAGTTGGAGTTACAGGTTCCTGTCTTCCAAAACTGGGCATAGCCTCCTCTAATCTTATCTCTTCTTATACATTACTAGTGCTTTTTTTGTAGAATTCTACAGACCTCCAGGGCACTTGTTAGCTTCATGTGGGCTTTCACTCATCAGCAGTGCTTGCCTTAATAGGTATCGCCCAACACACTCTGTAGCCTTTTTCCCCTCCACGCAGCACTTTACTCTCAATCTCCCCACCAGTCATTCCGCTTTTTTATCTCTTCTGACTATTCTACAGTTGCCATCTAACTGACACTAAGTATTTAGCCTAAAGAATCATGCTGCAAGACTCAGACAGAATTCCAATAGTTTTAGACAGTTAATGAAGCCGTAGTTGGGCACTAGTAATGGGCTCACTGTCTTGGCACTGGCCATCTAATGCAGTGATTTTCAATTTTATCCACAAAGAGCTGGTGTGGCAGCAGGTTTTCATGCCAACTAAGCAAGAGCCACACCTGATTCCACTAACGATTTGGCAGCAGACATGGCACAGCCAAAATTGTTGATTCAGGAGCTGAGACTGCAGAACTCCTTCAAAAGAACCCTGCTCCTCCTCACATTTTTCAAAGCTGCCAATCATCTAACACTTGAACATGCCCACTTTACCCTCTACTTACCGTCCTTTGTCACTGATCAACACGGAAACAAAAATAAAAAACATGACCCAGCTAGTAGAATTGAAACAGTTATCCGTTTCAATAATCAACCCAGATCAAACTGGATTAATTAAAAACAGACAGTCAACCACTAACATGCGTAGACTCGTAAACTTGATACATTACACATCATATAAAAATCTAGAATCAGCAATAGTAACACTTGATGCAGAGAAAGCCTTTGTCAAAGTGAACTAGAAATTTCTACTCACAGCACTTCATAAATTAGGTTTCGGTGAATCATTTATACATTGGATAAAAATACTCTACATATCACCAAAGGCCACAGGTATCACTAACAAACTAATATCACACAGTTTCACACTGCACAGAGGCACTAGACAAGGGTGCTCACTCTCACCATCCGTATTTGCCATTTTTCTAGTACCATTAGCCGCAGAAATAAGATAAAATGTCAATATTAATGGGATCCAGACAGCAACCATAGAACACAAAATCAGCTTATATGCTGATTATATCGTACTCTTCTTACAAAAACCTATAGAATCAATACAAGAAACTGTTCACTATACAATCTAAAAATATTCCAAACTTTCAAATTACTCTATCAGCTGGAACAAATCATCAATGCTCCCTCTCAACATGAAACTCCCTGAAACAACAGTACAATCTCTACCTATCCCCATAAGCACTGACTACGTCACTTATCTTGATGCCAAAATATCCACCAAGCTGTCAGACTTGCATAAACTCAATTTGAAACCTTTATAGAATACCATAAATAATGATATCCAACGCTGGATAAACCTCCCCTCTCTCTCATTGGCAGAATAGCATCAATAAAAATGATGAATACCCAAAATTAATTACTTATTTTCAGTGATCCCAGTTCAACCTCCTCCTTCTTGGTTCAAATCACTCAACTCCTGTATCACTAAATTTTTACAGAAAAACAAACGTCCAAGAATCAAACAAACCACTTTACAAAGACCCAAATATCAGGGAGGACTTGATGCCCTGACCATTCAACAGTATTACCAACTCACTAACTAACTCCAATATATAGTCAAATGGATAAAGCCCAGTCAGATAAATGAGATTTGGTTAGATACGGAACAGGCACCATGCAATAAAATCAGTATCTCAGACTTACCCTTCATCAGTACAGCTATCAAACGCCACCCCTGTTTCAAAAGTCCAACAATTGCAGCAACTTTAACAGCCTGGTGGAAATTGTTTTTATAAAACTATTAATTCACCACTCCTATAACTAACTGAACACACTCCCATATGGCATAACCTCTACTTCACTAACACAGTTAAGACAACAAACATCTCCACATGGGTAGAAAAAGGCATTACACACTTTAAACACATATGTCAAAACAACACCTTTTCATTTCCATTTCTAGCCGAAAAGCATGGATTAGACAATAAACATTTCCTTGAATGTCTACAACATAAATCCATTATATGCTCTAAAATCGACCTAAAAGACAACTCATTAGACCTCCCCACATTAGAGGAGGTCAACTACTAAATATATCGCCACCAACTAAAGTCTCATCCAAAATATATAAAATAATATCCAAATCCATCTCCTCAATTACCATACCTAGTAAAACATGGGAAGATAACTTAATCAATCACGCCTAGAGAAGACATTTGATGACAGATTTTACAGAACATGTCCCTCATAGCTAATAACACAAGTCTGCACCTGATACAATACAAAATAATCCATAGCACCCATTACACAGGTCATAGGATATATCGAATGGGCTTCCAAGAAACAGACATCTGCACGCAGTGCACATAAAATAAACTAGACGATTACATACATGCCATATGGGACTACACACCAGTTAAGCACTTCTGGAAACAAATTACTGAGGAAATATCTTGTTTTCTGAATAGCACCATCACACTTTCCCCTTCACTTTGCCTACTTGGAGATACATCTGGGATCAACATTACAAAGGAAAATACAAAAGTCCTCCTCATAGCACTATCCATCGCCAAGAAAACCATACTAACAAATTCACAGAAATCACAGAACAATATTAATATCACACATTGGAAAAACCTAATGATCAACTACATAACAATGAAAAAACTCTCTGCCTCAATCAAAAATAAAACCATCAAACGTAAATCTATTTGGACACCACTGATCACCCACATACACCAGGGAATCATCTTGCCAACAATACCACTTCTACAGACCAACTACATAATCAAAGCCATACCACACATCTCAAACAGGATGCTCACAAACACACATAAATAAACTAAACATACATGCGTACAACATTCACAGAATCCAAAGTCGGTGTTATACCTATTAATTAACTCAACTGTGCTTTTTTTGCATAACACCGGTTGCAGTAGTATTCATTATGCCACAGTACAGGTTTTTTGTTTAAAGGAGATTTTGGACAGACTGCCCATCCATGCTTGAACTCCAAGGTCTGTGTTCTAGCTAATATGATGACTCACACACAGGTCAGGCCAGGCCACATGCCTGCCAGTGATGCCTGTGTTGCATTGCTGGTGGTTTCACCGGACAAAACATTTCAGATGTGCACTGTCTAAGTGTTGATTGCTGATGCTCTGTTGTGAGCTTATGATATTGCATTACATGTGACAGACACTGTCAATGTGTTACTATTACTTTCTTACTGTTAGCATTGGCACAATCACGCCAATCTACTTCAGCTGATCTCTGTGTGAGGGAGCACCTTGCTCCTAGCAGTAGAACACCTAGACCAGGATAGAGGAGACTCTTTGGTAAGCTGGTTTATGCATGGCATCAGGTGTAGTTAGCACAATACTCCCTGCCAAATGAGAGCAAACGAACGCTATATAATTTGCCCTATGTATCAGCGTCGCTCTTTGGACAGAGGTGCAATTGAAAAGGTAGACTTCACAGTTTAAAACAAGAGGTTCTACTCAACTTATTTTATTGTTCAGAAGGACAGCAGTTCTCGTCTTACATTTAAGAGGATTAAACAGGTCCTCCCTTTTTGTGTAAGACCTATCCTTGGCCACTCTCTAGCACCATGGGTGTTTTTGAGAGATATAGGAAAGAAGTCTTCCCTCATGGCCCATGACATTAGGCTCCATGGGATTTTAAGAGTGTAGCTCTGCGGAGTTGTGCTCATTTAGCCACAAGAGCATTAAAGAGGATGAGCACTGACGTTAGGGGAGAATTTGTTACATATGTATGTATTTGGTGTTCCAATTCATCCCAAATGTGTTCAGTAGGGTTGAGGTTAGGGCTTTGTGCATGCCAGTTCTACAGTTCTCCCACACCAACTTTGGCAAATCATGTTGTTTTGGACCTCACTTTGTGCACACGGCACTGTCATGTTGGAACGGGTTTGGAGTCCTTAGTTTGAGAGACTTAAATCTTAATGCTACAGCATACAAAGTCATTCTAGACCAGGGGTGGGCAATCTTATCCGGAAAGGGCCATTGTGGGTGCAGGTTTTCATTCCAACCAAGCACGAGGCACATCTGATTCCATCTGTTTAGTCAGTTGATCTTGGCTTTCAGTAGATTCAGGTGTGTCTTCTGCTTGGTTGGAATGAAAACCTGCACCCACACCGGCCCTTTCTGGATAAGATTGCCGACCCCTGTTCTAGACAATAGTGTGCTTCCATCTTTGTGGCAAAAGCCCACATATGGGTGTGATGGTCAGGTGTCTATATTGTTTTTGGCCATACAGTGTGCTAGCAGAAGTTACAAGCTTTTCAGAAGTGGGTTATCAGCCTACAGCTGGAGCCCAAACACATGTCCATGTCTCACCAAGAGACAGTCACCATCAATTGATATATGTGGCATTCACAGCTAGGTCATATGTTCCTGTGGGTTTGGTGGAAGCAATTTTGTGAAAGCAATTTTGTGAAAAATACTAACTTTTCTCCAGGGACTGCAGCAAATACCCATATATGCTAAAGGTGTATGTGGCGGTAATCTCAATACTCCATAACACCAGTGAGGTGTTTTGGGGTTTCATTTTTTAAAGAAGCAAGGTTCCTCCATCAGCCATGTTTCCATAAGAAACTGGGATCTCCCTGTATAGCTACATTTCCATCCAAGTTGCAAATTTAACCTTGGAAAAATTGGAATATTGCAAATAAAGCATCATTTCCATCCCATGTGTTTAAGAGAACAAAATCATCACTTCCAAGGGAAACTGGTGCATTTCACTCTCTGCCACTTTTACTTTTCTGAGCCAATTACACAATCACATGATTTGTTGAGGCAAAGTCACATGAGGATGTACATAGAGGAATTTATTGGGTAAATGGGTATCGTAGTTTATGCTCATGTCTTCTTATTGAATAAAGACATAATCCACCTGAACTGAGCACAAAGTTTTTTATGCACATTTTGGAGATTTTATTCGTAATGATAAATGGTAAATGGTAAATGCCGCACTTATCCAAGCTTTTATCCAAAGCGCTTTACACTGTGTCTCATTCACCCATTCAGACACACTCACACACCAATGGTAGCAGAGCTGCCATGCAAGGCGCTAACTTGCCATCGGGAGCAACTTGGGGTTCAGTGTCTTGCCCAATGACACTTCGGCATGTGGAGTCATGCAGGCCGGGAATCGAACCGCCAACCCTATGATTAGTGGACAACCCGCTCAACCACCTGAGTCAAAGCCGCCCTATTCGTATCTGGTGTTTCCATCCAGCATCTTTTGTGATATCCCAAAATTCAAATAGGTAGTGAATGCACTGGTACATCTACTTGAATAATGGGCATAAAAGAAAAAATACCAAATTATGTTTAGAGTAAAAATTATTTGCAAGTTAAATAGATACTTAAACAAAACCTTGACCTATTTTTTAATGCAAATCTAAGAATAAATAAATAAATTAATAAAGCAGAGGACACAATCCTTCTCAATCCATTTTGCAACACAAATAAATGAAAGTGACAGACTCACTTGTGTAAAGCTGTAACTCAGATTTTGCTTTTAATTTCATCCGTTTAGACTCTTGAGCATTATAGCTCACATTTCATCTTTTCAATGGAATCTGTCTTTAAGTCTCTCTCTCACATACACACACACACACACACACACACACATCCTCAAAGATCAAAACACACCCACATCAGTATCACTGTACATCAATTTACAAAATTTTAAATGGATTTCACAAAGCACAATTTCGACACTAATACATAGCAAATTAGACATTCATTTTAAGATGTAACTGAACTAAGCAATTCCCTGATGCAAAGTAAAACATGTACACAGTCTCTCTCTGGCGTATACAGACACACCCACACCCACAAGCATTTCCCTCATCCTAGAGGTCTTACACACCCATCCTGACCATTGTGGATGTGATGTGGGTTCATATACAAAAGTCTGTTTTTTGCATCAATTTAAAAATTACTTTGTACATTTCAAGTAAAAGGTCCACCGATGTGTAATTTGTTCACATTTCTGAAACCAATTATTTATACAATTAGCAACCATACAAATCATAAATAATAATAATAATAATAATAATGCATTGATATTGCAGTGCCTCAAAACCATGCACTTTTGAGTCCAAAACGTTAATAAAAATCAAATTAGCAATAAGTTAATAAGAATCAAATGATCAAATAACTTTTGAATAAAGTAGCAGATTTCAGTTAGGACTACATACAGAGGATACAAGAAAAATACAGGAGAAGTCAAGAAATGTTGTGCCTGGTTAGCAGCATAGTCCTCCAAAGACCTTTATATTTATACCCAACTTGTACATTCTGATGCCCAGTTCTATAACAGGACAATTACAGAAAACTGCTTTTAAGCAGATAACATTCCAGTCTGTTTAATTTTCTGAAGTACTTATTCATTATAGGGCAACCTCAGTGACTACATACAATGTGGACTCATCACCATCGCAAGGATGAGTCACATAGTTGGGACATAAAAAAAGATGAGGAAAAAATGATTGTGCCTTGTGGTTAGGAGCACTAAGGCAGGTATCCAGGGTGTGGGGGCGCTATTCCTCATCCACACTCCTCAGCATAAGAATGCAGTTATAGATTTTCAGAGCAGGGCCCAGCTT
The DNA here is from genome assembly GCA_024331685.1 of Stegophilus panzeri. Taxonomy (NCBI): domain Eukaryota; kingdom Metazoa; phylum Chordata; class Actinopteri; order Siluriformes; family Trichomycteridae; genus Stegophilus; species Stegophilus panzeri. The sequence goes on along the minus strand of JANDJT010000131.1, from coordinate 13,606,678 downwards.
GATACTTAGGATCTTTACAATGTCAGACTGGGTGAGAAGGAGGAAGGCTTCACCATCAATTTGCTATAAGAACGACAAACATCAAATTGGATCAATATCAACATCATGAGAAATCAAAACATCATACAATAGATCCGAGAGTAAAATCACTGAAGGAAAAAAAAAAAAAGAAGTAATTTTATTTTACCTCATTCCTGAAAATGGCAGCATGTTCCCTGCAGCCTGGTAGCTTTCTGACAAAACTCGCAACCTGACAAAGTTTTGCACATAAAAGATCACCAGTAACAATGACTGAAATTCATCAATGCACATTAGGGTGGAAAACCCATAAACTGATTAGATAAGTTGGAAAATAACAGAATATGCTAAAAGGTGGTAGCAAATAACATATGGTAAGTAAGTTAGCTAGTGAAGAGCGTTAATACAGACTAAGAAAAACAAATGCGTTTATGATTATTATCCTCTTCTAGCAAAGTTTCTAATGTAGCACACTGTGTTTGTGCTCGCGTAGCCTGCCAAGCGTTTATGCTATGAGATTTGGTGTTCTGTCCTTGCATCCCATGTAAGATATTCGATTCTAACCACAAGGTGACTATGTGCAGGAAGAGAAGACAGTTTAAATGACAGTTTTGTGTCAAACTTTTTCTAAGTTGGTTTTGACAGTGTTTCCACATACACTATATGGCCAAGAGTTTGTGGACACCTGACTATAACACTCATGTTCTTTTTGAACATCCCATTTCAGATCAAATCCCACTTTGTTGTTGTTCTTGTCGCTTGGAGGCCAGTCACTGTTGTTGAGGATGACCCCATCGCTTTGTGCAGAGAGGTATTGTCATGCTGGAACACATCTGGGCCCCTTAGTTCCAGTGAAGGGAAACTGTAATGCTACAGCATACAAAGACATCCTATTCAGTTGTGTGCTTCCAACTTTGTGGTAACGGTTTAGGGAAGAACCACATATGGGTGTGATGGTCAGGTGTCCACAAATGTTTGGCCACATAGTGTACGTGCATGTTCCTGATTCTGAAAACATGTCATCCATGCATGCTAATCCACCTAGTAAAAAAATGTTCTACCATCACCTAGGCCATGCCTCAGCCAATGTAGTGCAGCAAGTGGTGGGATTTTTGCTATAGTTACAGTATCAAGGTGTGCCAATTTTCTTTTAAGCTTCATGCCAAATGAAATCTTTTTTTGAGTCATTAAGAAGTTGTTTTTTTTTTTTTTTGTTATCTTGCTGGTTCTTAAACCTACTAAGTACGAATAAAAAAAAATAATAGCCCAGACATGATTTGTTCACCCATGGCATAATAACAAGACATCAGTGGGCAAGCATACAATACTGATCATCATCAATAATAAACTGCATTTTTACCTCTTCTGTGTTCCACTTGGCCACTGTCTTTGCACTGAGACCCAGTGCTTCAGGTAACAGTTTGCCATGTTTCTCCCAACAGTGCTGAAACTTGGGTGGCTCCCAGCCACAGAACACAGAGTCATGCAAGAACTGCTGCAGAGAGTCTACTGAGAGAAACACACCAACTAGGTTCTCACATCTTCTAATTACACTTACCCAAACTGAATTTTTGAATGTCACATACGCTCATCAACCACTTATTAGGAACACCTGTACATTCATGTAATTATCCAATTTGTCAGTCACGTGGCATCAATGCAATGCATAAAAATCACACGGTTACAAGAACTTCATTTAATATTCACATCAAACATCAGAAAAGGGAAAAGATGCAATCTTCGTGACTTTGATCATGGTGTCAGAACAGTCTCTAGAGTTTACAGCACACAGTGAGCAGTTGTTCTGTGGGCAGAAATGCCTTGTTGATGAGAGCGGTCAGCGAAGGACAGACTGGTTCAAGCTGACAGGAAGGCTACGGTAACTCAAATAATACCTCTTTTCAAATCATGGCCAGTAGAAAAGCACATCAGAACACACAATACTTCTAACCTTGATGTAGGTGGGCTACAATAGCAGAACCAGTCCATATGCCATGGTCAAAGTTACAGAGATCACATTCTCCCCCATTCTGATGTCTGATGTGAATATTAAATGAAGCTCTTGACCTGCATCTGCGTGCTTTTATGCATTGTGCGGCTGACACATAATTATCTCACTGAATAATTGCATAAATGAGCAGGTGTAGAGGTGTTCTGAATAAAGTGTTTGGTGAGTTTAAAATCAACCCAGCCTTTCTTGAATTACCTTTTCCATTTCCTTCATGCTTCACCTGATTCGGCTTTGTGCACTTGGCTGCAGTAGCAGTCCTGCAAAGAAAATAATCAACAAAAAATATACGAGTCATACTTACACACAGCACCAGACACGTTTTTAATTTGCACTCTTTTCAGTAGGAATATACACAAACCCCCTTACTTGGCTGGTGAGGAGTTTTCAGTGTTGTCATTGTTTTCAGGATTGCTGCCTGTGGGTGTGGTAGAGGGAGTCTGTGTGACTGATTCTGTGCGCCTGTGCCGTGAAGGTCCACTCAGTGTCACCGGCCTCTCTCCACTCAGCCTGTCAGGCAGCAGCCCTTCCTTATTCAAATTCAGCTCAGAGTAGGGACAGCTGACGGCCCTGAGAGAGAGAGAGATAAGTTTTTTAATGTGTTATTAGTTTAATGTATATGAGGTTTGTATGATTATGAAATTGTTTTCCAATTTTAAGGCATGAGGAATGCCCATGGGCATTTCACTTTCGCTTTCGAATTAGTGGCAATTCGGGGCGGCAATTGCTTGAATGGTGGGTTCATTATTATTCTCAATGAAAAACACAACAACTACAAAACAGTACAGTGACAAACTCGCTGATATTAAACATAGAACTGTTGAAACCAAATCTTCTGCCATCGTCTTGTCAGTCAGCTCGCCTCACTCTCACCCCTGTTAAATGAAATCTGACTCCTGCTGATTTGTATTGTGACTCTGACTCTTTCAGCTCATGCTGCATTGAGCAGACACGTTCAGTTTTTAATTGTAGTGCCCGTTCTCTAACTTAACTCAATGATTTTTATTACTATAAAATGGCAAAACGACAGTGGGGGCGGTGCCACGGTGGGCAAGTGATGTAATCGGTGTGTGGCCCGAACACCGGTAACACCGTCTATCACAGCAAGCCTAGTAAACAGGAATTAAACAAAGCTGACACCTTCAGTATGCAATATGTAAAAGTGTGTCCATGTCAATTACTAACGTGTAATGTGTTCCATAGCGAGGCCCTTTAATGTGTCCAACCCCATTGCATCCTGGAGTAGGGCAACCTTGTCCTGGAGGCACCTGGGGATCACTAGAACCTGAAAACAACTAAATACAATTAGTGTTTAACATAAAACACACATAAATGTATATGTGTGATATTTACAGCATTATACACCAAGTGCAAGCAAGAAGATGATTGTGTATGCTTATGTGTTGAATTATGATATAATTCTATTATGAATTATGACTGTATTACAACTGGGGTTCTGCAGAGGATGACCAGTCTTTTGACACCATCCTACAGGATGCAGTTCGGGGCTATCAGCATCCACCCAGTAATTGTATTCATCACTCCAACCATCAAAATGGATCTGAAATAAAACCACACACACAAACACAAAAGAATGTTATACAAAGATATTTTAAAAAATGACAATGTGTGTGAAAGTCTAAGTCATAATACAAATATACAGCCAACTTGAAATCATTCTTGCTAGCTAAATACACTGATTTAATTACAGCTGGTGACCAAATGAGAAATGTAATGTTAATTCACTTCCTCAGAGGCATCTTGACTTGGAGGTAGTACATTAAGTGACAATACAATTCCCTAAAGCTATTAAAGACATTTTGGGGAATGAAGTAACTGTAACGTATGGAAGTGGTGTAGGGTGTATACCTTGACCCTGTGGTCCTCTGTGTCTGATATAGTGGCAACGCGGATGAGCATGGGGTTGCGTTTGTCCACTGCCTCCAACTTCATCCCCACCTGGAAGCCATGTGGAGGTCTCTGAAAAGGAAGAGCACGTGGATGTTTCGAGATTTGAATTTTAACATCAGGGATTCATCGGTTCGCTGATATGAGCACGCTCAGTCACGCTCACCTGTTTGAAGGCTCTAGCAGGTGCTGCTTGGGCTCCAGTCTCTTCCAGGTATTTCTCCCATGAGAAACATTTTGGTTGCTTGTACTCTGATAAACACAGCAAACACTGTTGTATGTACAACTAAATCGAATCAATTCCATAAAATCTAAATCAGTTCATCTGCTGATGTGCAGTTGGACTGGTGTTCCTAATAAATTGGGCGGGGAGTGTACATATTTTGTTTACCTGCAGGTGTGGTCAGCGTTAACTCTGCTTCCTCACAATACCCAACTGGATGAATATACGGGCTGCTAGCATCACACCTGGTAACGGATGCACAACGATTTAAAAGTCTGTACATGCACATACAGGTGAGTAGAAAGACAAACATACACACTCTTTCTTACCAGTAATCATATGTATCATCCCAGTTATCAAAGTGGATGAGGAGGCGGTTATCCACAACGGCAGAAATTGTGGCTACACAGATTAGTGATGGGTTTTTCCTGTCGACAGCCTCAAGCTTCATCCCAGCACGAAAGCCTGAGGGGGTCACTGACTGCAAGGTGCCATTAGAGAACTGTTATAATATGCGGTCTATACACACTGAAGGAGAAGAGTATGTGCTATGTTAGTAGGAGTGCATGGTACACAGCAACTTACAGTATTAAGACTTTTAAAGAAATGTTTGGGTGCCAGCTGGCCTCTACAATTCTTTACATAAGTATTCCAATTAAATTCACCATCTCTGCAACCTACAAGGACAAGCACACACAATGAAATGAAAATTAATTCTCCATTAGGTGCTTTTGAAAATTCTGAAGGCAGGATCTCATTACATATTGGTTAAAAGAGAGCATCTAGCCACTAATCACAACTGTTTTATATTTGCATCATATTTACCTACTAATTACAAAATTCTTAACATAACACCAAAAACACTGAAAAATAAGACCAGAGGTGTCTAACATTAGCCTGTCACTGAAATGGCTCCAGGAAATTATGCTCATTTCCCTTTGGGTCACTGTCTATTTTATTAAGGACCTTTGGGCAGCAGCAGCTTGAGGCCCATCTTCTCACACCAGCCTGGAGGTTTCACATCCCACGAGTCTGCATTGACCCAGAAGTCATAGCACTCAGGATAACCATCGAAATGAAGTCTTATTCTGTAACCCTGGACCTGAGAGCAAGAAAACACAATCACAGACTCTTTACTTCACAAACTACCTCAATTAAAAGGGATTTTTGTCAAGAACTAAGCAGTGATTAGATTCAGCAATTTAAGCTTCTCGGGAAATACTATAATGCATTAAATGTATTTGTTCCTCTAAAACGTTCTCGGGCATATTTCTGCATTTCTGAAAATAGAACCTTCAGCTACCCGGCACCTTGGTACTAATTTAGTATTAGTTTTGCTGCTTGAGAATTTCCTGTGAACTATTTCACTTAGTACAAATGGTGTCTGTGCAAGCAACCACAGTAGCTGATGTTACTCTGAGAAAATGCACCGAGTAATCAGGCTTCAGTGGGAAAAAAAAAAAACCTGTCTCATGCCCCAATAATCATTCAGGGCCATTTAATTGAGTTTTCCTTCGGCAGGATGTATGGCGTATAACTATCAGTTAGACCAACCATAATCGTGTTTCTAGTATAGTCTGTGAGATGGGATGTATATGTGACTAAAACATTTTTGACATTTTTTTGAACTGCCCCATCTTCAGGTCAAAACACAGCATCACATTTGCGCCGTTCCAAGACATGAATCATCTTTTTGAACTATTCGGTTTATTTGCTTGTGTGTGGTTTTTTTTGTCACTGGATTTTAACAGATGTTATATACAGCAATTAATAAGAAAGTGTACAGGTTAACTCCTACTAGGTCTACTCCTCCCCTCCCTTAATTTTTTTTTGTACCTACATTAACTGCTATTTTACCAGGGACTTGCATATAGTTGCATTGTGTAGGTGTACAATTATTGATTAAACAGTATAATAAAAATAAAAGGCATTCAAATGCTCCCAGTTTTAACATACAGCATGCAGTGACTGTTGATCATGCATTACCTCTGCCACAGTAAGCACACAGAAGAAAGCAGGATGGCAGGGGTCCAGGCCCTCCAACTTCATTCCAACCTTAAATGCATTCCTGCTCTGAGGAAAGGCCTGGTGCTGCAAATCACACACCCCAGCACTTTAACATCCTATCCAAGACATATTGTTTATCATGTGGAAAAGTCTAACATATTTTACCTGAACTCATAATGCAGACATCCTACCTCTTTAAATAATTTTAAGGGGGCAGACACAGCTTTCTCTTCCTCTAGATAGGCTGGCCAGCTCCAAGCCTTCTTCTTCACGGGCGCGGCTGTTACTATGGCAATAGTATCAGACCATACGTAAGACACAATCATATTTTGTAATTTTAAATTAGAAACATCTTGATGAAACTGATGACGAATATTTCAGCTGAAGCTCTAAAATATCACAAGATGTCCTAGGTGTGTAGGACCTGCTTACTGTCCACATTAAATATCTTGACAGTGGTTTTGATTCTGTATGTTGATATATTTCCTTCTGAAACAGGAGGTCAGCATGACGGCATGTTTAAGAGTGTGACTGATTTACACAACGGTCAATAGTGCTTGAGATACAACATGCTGTACTGAATTTAAACAAATTTACCAGTAACTTAGCAAACATGCTAACTATGCAGAACAGTGATGAGGACAGCCTTTTTTCAACTGTGGAGGATTTCTCACTGCCTACACCCATGTCTGTGGACTATAACAAGGATTATATCCTAGACAAGAGATATTATACTACTCGATAAAATATTTCTTAGTATTACTCCAACAACGTATTAAGACGACATCAACAGAATCTAAATTTTCCATCAGTCTAAGGCAGGGGTGTCCAATCTTATCCGGAAAGGGCCGGTGTGGGTGCAGGTTTTCATTCAAACCAAGCAGGAGCCACACCTGATTCCACCTGTTTAGTCAGTTGATCTTGGCTTTCAATAGACTCAGGTGTGGCTTCTGCTTGGTTGGAAAGAAAACCCGCACCCACACCGGCCCTTTCCAGATAAGATTGGACACCCCTGGTCTAAGGTAACAAGGCATTCTAGCACTGAACAGCCCAAAGCTTGTAAAACAATCTCTGAAATGTGCCTGTCACATAATCACAAACTTACACAAATTCCACCCTCTTTGAAATAAAAATCTATTTTTCCATCAATCAAGGGATGGTTGGAAAAGGGAATGGTGTGTGTGAAGACAAAAACGCTCGGACGAGCTTGGATGTTTGCTGCTAACAAGCCGTTACTGTATAGCAAAAAATGGATGTTCATTTTACAGAGCATTTCACTAGACAAAAATACTAGCAAAGGATGACTCAAAATTGTTTTGTCTTTGTACTGGAAGGAATGAACTGTAAAACCAAAACTAATTTTTATTAAGATAGAATATAACACTAAGGCACATAAACAAAACATATTTTGTTTTGATGTTATATGAGTGTACATGTATGATGGAGGGTTACCCAATCTGGCAAGTTTAGCTGCTTTTCTGCCTTTTGAGACTCTAAATTTCTCCTATAAAGTAAAGAATAGTTTATTAGCCACAGTACAGAAACCCACGTTATGTGGTCTGCGTGAGCTGAGCATGTGATAATGTGTGAATGCACATTACCTCCTCTTCCTCAATGTTGTCTTCCTCATCATCCTCAGACTCCATGAACATCTTCTTCTTCTTCCGAATTCGTTTACCTAAACGTTCACCTTCTCCTGTATCACCTGGAGTCGACCTTCACAGTCAAACATACACACAAAATTAAACAAATCACTGAAAAGCACTCTCAGTGCAGGCCTATCACCAGGACAACATTATTGGCGGGCTTGTGGGGTGCTCATTTTTGACGTCTCACATTACACTGAAGTATAAATAAAGTAGCTGAGAACTACAACAATTTTATTTAATTAAAAACTGAAATAAATACCATTTTAAGAATAAACTAGAAATAATGGGAACACCATTTGTAGTTTCGCCTCTGTAGCACCCCAGCATCCAAACACTGAGACACGTCACATCATTTCAGTAATGTTGCTGCCTTCTGGTGAGGCCACCCAGCACCCCTCCCCGAGCTGTACACTATAAGCTATCAGAGAGCTGAGGGGCTTGCTAAGCATTTCTGGATGATACATTATAGTAAATACATACGCAACAACGAGTTTATTTTACTTCTCTGCAACAAATATTCTCCTTTAGCAACAACACCCTCACAAGCAATGTGAAAGTTGCGAGTTACTAATTATGGATTTGTGAATAGTAATTAATAATAAGTCAGAACAAGAACATTTACTAATTAATTACTAAGTAAGTCAGGACAAGAACATACATACATTACATTTACATTTATTCATTTAGCAAACGCTTTTATCCAACGTGACTTACAAATGAGGAAATACAAGCAAAGCGATATATCAAGCAGAGAACAATACAAGTAGTGCTACTATACAAGATCTTTAATTGAGTTCTAGAAGAAGCAAAGTGCACAGAGTAGAGGTGTAAGAGCCAGAGTAAGTTTTTTTTTGTTTTTATAGGGGTAGGTTAGGTGTTAGGTGACCACGGAAGAGGTGGGTCTTTAGCTGTTTTTTTGAAGATAGTGACAGATTCTGTGGTCCGGATTGAGTGGTGCTTGAAAGTTTGTGAACCCTGTAGAATTTCCTATATTTCTGCAGAATTATGACATAAAACATCATCAGATTTAAAACAACATTAAGAAACCCATCAACATCTCAGAGTTGAAGCTGTTCTGTACTGAGGAATGGGCTAAAATTCCTCCTAGTTTAGCCGTCAGGCTACTGTCTGTTTTGTTATGAAAACTATAAGCAAATTTACAACTGTAAAACTCAAACCAGAATTTGCATTTAGTATATTATAACTCAATTTCTTATCATAGCACAGTGATTAATTGGTTTTGTAGTTTCTCAAAGAGCCCATTTGATTCTTTTACATTCCATTCATTTGAAATATCACTGACCTATTTACTGACAACGTATTTAAATTTGAACCTATTTAAAATTAAAAGCTATCTTAGTAGTATACATGTCCTTATGTCAAAATGTACCTGAACTATTTACTGTGAACTCGAAGTAGATGTCATGTGAACCAACAGCACAGTCCATCTGATTAATATGTATTTCAACTACAAGTGATTGTCTCACACTTGCATTTGAGTTTACCTTCCACTGCTGGGCTGTACACAGCCAGGACTGCAGAACTTTCCCTGGAGAAAAGACTCCCGTGAACCAGAGTGGCCACAGGACTTGCAGCTGGCCATCTCCACGTTGGAGCGATCCTCTCTGCTGGTGCTCATTGTGCTGGAGCTACCTGTCTGCGTCTGCAGTCCAGACGGAGCTGTTGAAACCAACAACAACAACAAAAAAAAAAGAACAAACACCATTTCAAATGCATTTTACCATGTTAAAGCACGCAAAGAAATTTTGTGGGATTTTCTACATAATGAACTCAAGTTTGTTTTAGCTTCCCATGTCTATACTCACCCACATCATATGCACGTAGTTTTGCTGTTTCTGCCTGGTTTGAATGCTTGGGTGGCTCTGATGAGCCGTTAGAGGGCATAGTCTCTGATTGTGGGCATGAGGACTCCTCTTCTTTGTCTTTAGGCTCTGGATCCGTTACGATCTCAAGTGTCCCAAATTCTGTCATCCGGAACTGAGAAAAAAAAAATAGTTCTTATACTTTCTTATCCAAGTTGCCGTGAATATGCCTCAAGTCATGGTTAAAGTGTGCTGAGAGCTGGCTGGGAGAACGTCAGAATTTAGTTGTCTAGTGTGCTATAGCAATCAGCTAGCTTGTGGAGGTGTAATGGTACAGCGTATCGTATCATTCATATTTATAAAATGCTCTCGATTAGTTGTCAGCGTACACAGCACATTATAAGAGCAGTTATTGGCATTATGCAATTTATATGCACACAATACATCATTGGAGCAGTTATTAGTGCTTGTGAAAGGCCGCCTGCTTAGAAACAGGTTTTTCTTTAACCCCTGTACACTGATTCGATATAAAGAGGACACTATAGTTTCAGAGGGTGTGATTGATTAAGTTTAAATACTTATTTCACTTCATGTAATATAAGCCTACTTTATTATGCAGTCTGTTGAATGTATCATTCTGTACGCAGACATAACCTATGAAAAGCTTCATATCGACCGATATGCCGTATCGTTACAGCTGTATTAGCCAGCACTAAGAACACACAACAAACCTCTCTGCTGGATTCCCGGCTGATTCAGTCGAGGTTGGGAAGTTCATAGCTGCACATATGAGACTCTGCTCAATACAGTGCAGAACACAGGATTCAAAAACCCATCTGAGCTTGAGAGAAATGTGTGACTTTCTGAGCACAACTAGCTAACAGCAGAATGGGAATAAATCACCCTGTGCTTCAGACACGCCCCCATGAGTCAGGGCAGCTGGGTTGCCAGGGAGTTTACGCCAAATTGGGATAGGGTTGAAACAAAAAATCAGAAATGTGTGCATGCCGTGGTGAACTTGTTTCACTGTGCAAAGACTTAGAAAAAGAAGAAAATGTGTTTCCCTTTCAAATGTCCAAACTTTTTGGGCTGGTTTCAGATGTGAGTTTCCCTCTGGAATTAATAAAGTAAGTTGTTTATCTTTTTGAGCTGTTCTTGAGATGTAGTTGGGATTGAATTTTTGGTGAGATGTGGCAACCCTGAAAACCAGCGAAAGCTTGACCAGATGTTTGTTTGTAATTTAACACCATGCCAACTACCATTTTCACGGCAGGAAACAGGTTAAAATGTAGAAAAATATGAAGAATTTATGTACGTTTTTTTACATACGTAAGTTTATCTTTGATAAACAAACAATCTAAAACTAAATCTGGCCTCACTTCATTAAAATCTTTTCATATGAATAAACAGAACAAATTTTATTTATTTTTTTAAAGACTCCTAGAGGATGCGAAACCATCAGTCAGTAAAACAGTGTGCCTCAGAGATATTGCACTTTGGCATGGGGGCATAAAGGAGGATCTTCAGGCCTTAATAGAAACTTGAGTGAGTCTGGAGTGGCCTATTCGACAGCGGGTGTAGATGATAGGGTCCCAGTGATTATCCAAGTAGAAACAACATCTTCTACCAACAACAGAGTTGATTTCGTGAAGTTTATTTGTCTTGGCCAGATGTTTATTTAGCCAAGTTTAATTTAGTTGCTTTCTAATGCACAGGGTTGTTGTTTTTTTTTTTGCATTATATGGTAAAGCTATGAATGGCTCACAGAAACACTGTTATTATTAAGTCTCAATGTTGGACTTTTAATCTTTTAATGTATTGGTCTTTGATATTGTTGAATGTTTTAATCAACTGAAATGTACTGGACATATTCAAAAAATGCCTATTTTGTATTGAAAAAAATACAAAAATCTATTGAAAACGTATTGTATCGAGATGTAACATATCACTGTATTATATACTGATATTGAATTTTGTGTAACATTACACCCCTACTAGCCTGCACAATAATTTACCATGAAATGAAAACAGTGGCCACTGATGCATTTCCAACATTCAGCAACTGAATAAAAAAAGTATTTTGGACTTACAGGAGACGTTCAGAAACAGTTTTTAAATCAGGAATAAAAATCTGTCCTTTGCTGTAAAGCTTGAACGTTACTTTTCTGGACTTTAAGTCCCTGGCTAAGTTAACCTGGTGATGCTCATTATTTGTACCAGCAATGTGGTCCATTTGTTTGCTTGTTTTTCTTCTTTACCCTCATCAAAATTTGGGCAGGGTTTATTTGTGTTACTTGTGATTTATTTCTCTAAGCTTTGCATCCATACCAATGGCTGGAACACCCAAATTCTGTGCTGTCTCACATTATCATACCGTAAATAATTATTATATATTTTTTAAAGATATTGTTTTGTGATTTAAACAGCAATAAAAATTAAATGCATAATTACTACCCAAGCCATCTATTTCCCTATAAGTGTTAACTGCGATTATATCTAGAGATGCACCAATTCGAAACCTGTGTCAATACCAGATCGTAGTCCATATACTGAGATTTTAGCTCTTGCATGTGAACAGACGACACAAATTGTTTTAAAGCATGCTGCTGTCTTTCACATTTTTTGCAAAACTTAGTTACGGCAGGAATGTCACATGTCTAATATTGATGTACGGACACTGAAAAATAATGGGTTTAGTGCGTCCCTGTCTGTATTACTGAGTGTCTGTACCCTGATGTTACTGCCAGGCAACGTAGCGATGCCGTCCTTCCAATCAAGAGCAGCTATCATGTCAAAATCTGCTCCTGGGGCTGAGCTATTGCTGGCAGGTGTGTCTGTCATTTTCCCCTGAGAAACAACCACAGACAGAGAGAGAGAGAGAGAGAGAAAACAGCAATCTAAAACTTCATAGCTGATAAGTAACAGTTAAATATGACTTCTTTTTCAGCACATAGCTCCATCTATTCTTCACTACGCAGATCGTTTAACTCTCTGTTGTTTATCTTTTGACGTTTTCATAACTCGATTTTAAAAAACAATACGAGTTTAATTACAAGCCTACCAATCATCGCTCTGCACGACCGTGGTCACATTCTCTGTCGAAACTTTACGAAGTGATAGATTAAGCATGTGTCCGTCTTGTATGTTTATAAAGACTGTATAACACGCACAAGACCTTGTTCCGAGATCAGAGACAGACACCGAAACGCCCGCAACTCGGCTTACGAAATAAGCTGCGCGTTATCTGCTGGTCCGCGCTTTTCCGCCAGGGGGCGACTCGCGGCCGGGACTGACTGCACCAAGCACTTAAATACGGATAAAACATGGATTTATAATTGTTTCCAAAGCGATTTGTCCAGAAACACGGGTGGAAATAAACTCATCCGGTTCTCCTTCAGGCACTCAGGCCATCCAAAACTGAAAGAAGCGAGTGAAATAAAAGTTAGAGGAACAAGTTCAGCTTTACGTTGTTTTAAAATAATCTCGTGGAAATCCCCGGTTCAGTAATGTCCACATAGTTCTGCGGGTTTAGTGAAAGGAAAAATTACAGACCGTTATGTTTTCCAACACAAAACTAGACGTTTGCGCGTGTTAACATTCGTATAGTGTGGGTGACACTGTAATAACGTTCTTAACCCATCGTTTATTTTAAATCAAACCCGACTCCAGGAAGCTATATACACCGTGACAACGCGTCCGTGTACAGCCCGAGGATGTGTTCAACTTGTTCAAAATGTTTGTTTCTTGGCTCCAAGAGTGTTACGTGAATTTTATTCCAACCATAAATAAAGTGCAATGCGCGAGCGCCCATTATTAGCATTCGCCTGATACAAAATGGCGGAGGATAGCAAAGGGCGGCCGACACGTTTAAACTATTGAAATTGTCGGAGTTATTTGGTCTAAGTAATTCCGCACGACCTTTAATTGCTATATGGAGGTCGAGTGTATAACTTGTTCTGTTGCAAGTAAATGTTTTTCTCTCAGCCAACAAACTCCTTACTTTCCCCTTGTCACGGAATGTCGTTAGCTAGCCCGGTTAGCCTCCGCTGTCTAAACCCGACTGTGGTCCAATTCAAAATGCACAGCCGGCTAGGTGAGGCTAGTAATGCTAGCAAGCGGACCACAATACGCGAAATATACACTTTCTTTTAGCTTTGAAAAAGGGAGAAAACACTCATGCAGGTGGTTTAATGGAGTTCTTCAGTAATAACCAAAACAAAGGAACTCTAGTGCGCCAGGTCCAGTAAAAACAGCGAAACGCTCGCTTTTAATTTCTTCTACACAAACTTGTCACTTCGATTTATCTTAATGGTTTTAAGCATCGTTATAAATAGTTACGGTCGCCGCAACCTGTTAAACAAACATTTCCCTGGGCACTAGTGTCATTGTTTCTTTCGTTAAGCTTTGCATTACGGAGGTATTTTAAGAAAACTGCAACTCACCTCGTTTCTCTTTTAACTCTTATTTTGAGCAGGATGGTTAACCCGCACTGCGCATGCGCAAGGTATTACCTCTGGCCAACTTCGGGGCTCGATAAACTTCAACACGATCAATGGGGTGGAAGAGTGATGATGATAACGCACCGTGAAGGTGGTGATGTTTGCGGAAAACAAAGCCTTAGTACGAGACAAACTCTTACAGCCTGAAGCTGATGGCTGTCTTGTAAAACATTAACTTTGTGTTGTTCCGAAAATGAGTCCATTTCTGATCAGATACACGTACACATGCTGTAGTGCGCCCCGGTTATCTTCGGTTTATCACCAAGTTTGTCTTACTTTGCTTGAGCTTTACAGTGGCTCGTGCTATGCACAACGGTCTTCAGACTTGGGCTTGAGCTTTGCTCGCGTCACTAGCTCGACTTTATTATTTTTAAACCGTTTCAAAGCGAAAGCATCTGTAAGTCGTGTGGCTGTTGGGACTTCACTGATTTTGGTTTCCTGTCTCTATCACGTGTTCGGCTATACTCTATCCGTGATCAGATCTGCTCACTAACGCCGGGCAGGCCCTCATAATCAATTAATACACCCGTCGTTGTTTATGTGTTTAAGTCGTAGAGTTTAGTTTGTAGCGTTTAACTGAGATTTAAGGCCGTTTATGCCGCTATCAGTTCACATTGCAGCGACGTTTTATGGCTGCACGCTTTATGGCGCTTGACAGCTGCAGTCAGCGCAGTGCGAAGGTGGAAATGTGTAGTGCAAGAAAAACACCACTAGATGGCGCCCGAGCACACAAATACTCTATATGTTATTCCTGCTTATATTCAGGTCATTGTGTAAAATCCATCCGTCCATCTTCTATATCGCTTATCCTTCTGGGACGCGGGGAACTTAGAGCATATCACATTGGGCACAAAGTACACCTTGGACAGGGCACAATCACATACACATTCACACACCCGTTCATACTACGGACACTTTGGTCATGCCAATCTAGCCTACCATGCATGAGGAAACCTGGAGAAAACCCCCGCAGCACAGGGAGAACATGCAAACTGCACACACACATGTGGTGGGAATCAAACCCCCAACCCTGGAGGTGTGAGGCGAATGTGCTAACCAATAAGCCAACATGCGCCCCATTGTGTAAAATCGTTGGACGAAACGAGTTATTCTCATAGGAAGTCTGGTTACTTCACATTTAATTCTTACTGAAGTTCATGCAAGCATTACCTGGAATTTATGGTGGGTATTCATGCTACTTCTACAGTCCAGGATTGTGAAACTCAAGCTGAATCATGTGTATAAATGAGAATAAGAACACCTATACACCTGCACATCCATGTAGTTATCCAATCAGCCAATTATGTGGCAGCAGCAGAAAGCAAAAAAAAAAAAAAATCATGCATATACAGGTCAAGAGCTTCAGTTAATGTTCACATCAAACATCAGAATAGGGGAAAAGTGATCTTTGTGACTTTAACCGTAGCATGGTTGTTGGTGCCAGATGGGCTGGTTTGAGTATCTCAGAAACTGATTGGTCTCCTGGGATTTTCACACTCAGCAGTTTCTAGAGTTTACACAGAATGGTGCAGAAAAAAAAAATCCGTATTTGAAACACCTTGTTGATGAGAGTGATCAGAGGGGAATTACCAGACAGGTCTGAGCTGTCAGGAAGTCTATAGGCAGCAAATACTCACTCTTTACAACTGTGGTGAGTAGAGAAGCTTCTCAGACCACACAAAACACAAAGTGAGGTCCATGAAGACATGGTTTGGCAAGGTTGGTGTGGAAAAACTCAAGTGGCCTGCACAGAGCCCTGAACTCAACCCTGTTGGAACACAGACTGCATGCTAGGCCTCCTCACCCAACATCAGTACCTGACCTCACTAAAGCTGTTGTGGATGAATGAGCAAATCCCCACAGCTACATTCCAAAATCTAGTGGAAAGCCGTCCCAGAAGATTGGAGGTTATTATAAAAGTAAAGATTAAATCTGGAATGGGCTGTTCAAAAAGCACATGGGTGTGATTGGTCAGGTGGCATACTTTTGTCCATATAGTGTAGTTAAATGATAGGTATGTACATGTATTTTATTGTTCTTTATGAAATCTGTGCACTGCAGTGGATTTGGAAAAGTTTTGTGTTGTATTTTTTAAGTGAAGTGCTTCCAAAAAATATTTTTTAAAATATCATTTAAAGCTTAGTAGTTTTTAAAGAAAAAAATATCCACTGGGTTTCAGTACCGGCTAATACTCAAGGTTTCAGCATCTGTATTGTTATCAGAGAAAAGTGTCACTGTTCCATCTCTATCGTTACCCAACAGCGAGGACTGTCAAGGAATGTAATGTCTTGCATCAGTAACAAACAAGTTTAACTAGCTAACACAGAAGCAAACTATTCCTCTCCCCACTGACCATAACAAGCCAACAAAATTTTATTATTTGAAGCCACTGGAATTATTCAGTTCATTATTAGTTACTGTTAGCTAATGAATTTGTAATGCTAGTGTACTTTATATAATGTGGCCTAATGTTACATGATCTGTAACTTTTTTGTAGCTTGTGAGACAACAAATGTTACTTAGCAGTGTGCCTTTTATGTCTGATGGAGATCATCTTAGATTGCCACTCCAATAATTACATCAGGTCTAACCTGGACACTCCATTGTAAAAGGTCTGGATATGCATCTGACTACACAGATTTACTCATACATACAGCGTAAAGATATCAGTGCACAAACATGACAACATCAATAACATCAGCTGAAACATTCGCATTCAGTGTGTGTGGAGTTGTGAAGTTATTTTGAAGTTAGTGTTGCATTTCCACCTTACATTTCCAGGTTACTCGATTTGATCCTGAGCTTAGGTTACTGTCCGGGTGGTGTTTCTGTGCATGTTCTCACTGTGTCCACATGGGTTTTGTCTGGGTTCTCAGGTTTCCTCCCACCAATGAAAAACATGCCAGTAGGTGGATTAGCTACACTAAATTGCCCTTAGGCATCAAAGAGTGTGTAAATGTGTGTGCATATGTGTGTATGGTGCCTTGCGATGGGCTGGCAATCCTTCTGTGGTGTATTCCTACCTTATGGACAGTGTTCACAGGATGGGCCCCATAGCCACCGCAACCCTGAGCAAGATAAAGCGGTTATTGAAGATAAATCCATTTTATAGTGAAATTCTTTCCAGTTGTTTGTTCTGAGAGACAGGGGGCAACATAGCACGCTGTGGAGGCAGAAAAGATTTCTTCAAACATGTTATTTGAGCTCCTTACTGAATGAGTGGCTAATGGTGCTCCTGGATATTAGACCGTGGACAGGACTGGCAGAATTGTTCAGAATGTTGTCTAAAACTGCTGTCATCCTCTTCTGTCACAGAGTAAACTTTTCAGCCGTGTGGTCCACCAGACAGTGGTGCTGAACAGGATGAACATAAGGGGCTTGACTAGACAGGGACCACAAGGTGATCTTAGGCTGCAGCACAAGGCAGGAATCACACTTCCCCCTGCTTGGTGAAAGAGCAGTGAACAGCACTCTGTAGACTGTATGCCAGATGACATGTTTTCAACTCTCAACTGCTTATTACAGGGTTACTCTAAAAATTCACTTGACAGTAGCCTATAGCAGAAGTCAACTGTGATAGCCTTTTGATTTAATTTAGTTTGAGACTATGTTGTCCTGCCCTAACAAAATCTATGGTCTTGGCTATTGTCAGATGAAAAACAGTTCCAATGTCTTGTGATGGGCAGTAGAGGGAGCCCAGATGGAGACCCCACAAAAGGCCTTTCCTTCACTTACAATGGGACCAGGAATTAGTCACTGCCTTATTTTTCCTTCCTTATATTTATTTTCCAGCCATCACCATATTGCCCTAGGGACTTAGGGAACAAACCTTGACCAGAAAAACAAAGCTGAGCTAACACAAACAATAGCCTACACTTTCATTATAACTGAAACAATTAATTTGTTTGGTAATTATTTGGTTCCTGGGTGTGTCTGGGACACCACTGTTTCTCTTCACAATGGTGATCTTATTTTGTACACAACATCATGAAGCCACTTGGCCACCATATTAGTACTTCCTATGAGTGCTATAAAGCAAGGGTCAGGAACATTTCAATAACAATAACTTTATTTAGGTCCATAGACAACTCAAAAACAAACAAATATGCAACAAACAATAAGTAACATGTTGCAATATGGAATAAATTGTGCAGGCCTTTCACTTTGAGGTTGAGTTGTGTGTGTGTGTGTGTGTGTGGACTCATCCAAAATCTGCCGAAGTTATATGCTCTTTTCCCTCTCTATCTCATGTGCCATCATGACAGGAATTGTAATTAATTTTGCATGTTCAACAGGAAACTGACCTCTAGTGATGTGTCTAAGTTTTTAACCATCATATGTTGGTAAAGGGTGAGACACCTGGCAAGCCACATTTTTGTCAAAGAGCCAAGTGTCACTCGTGATCCATCAGTTCCTGACCACTGCTATAAAGTGACTGATAGTCATCTTTGAATATAATGTAAACCTATTGCAAAAAACAGTATGTTAACTTGCTAGTAAGGCAACTTAATCATATTGGGATGGCCTGCTCTTATTTGCTCTGTCACTCACTTCAAATGTTAAATGATTCTGTCATATTACATAAGAAAATAAATTTAGATTGGGTCTGTGCAATCAATGGAAGTCTAGGAGGACACCTAATTTCAGGGCTTATGCATTGATGTAGCAATGGCTTCAGTTGTGCACCCTCTTTCACTGATCTAGGTTTTGATGAAAAATGTAACATGATCATTAAAATATTTGGTTGAATGTGGTGCATGATACCACACTGGGGGAGGCGTTGTGGAGTGTCATTCTAGTAGGCTATTTCAAATACATAAAATAGGAGTTGAAAATGCCAATGGGATCACGATTACAACAATCCAGAGATCATAGATCATTTTATTTTAAGTAAAAGTTCAATCACTAAACTTTTTTTTGGCTGCCTAGGAACAAACATAAGGTAAGTTTCCAGGATCTTTAATATCAACTTGGAACACTGAAAAAAAAAAAGTCAGTGTTACATAATTTCTTTTATGTGCATAACATTAGGATAGTAAAAATAAATAAATTGATGAATAAATAAATTAAATGATGCAACAAATAATTGCTGAATTTATTTACAATTTTGTAAATATGTAAAATATCACTTGACAATCATCCAAAAGTAAATGCAAGATAAAATACACAAATATAAAAAAATGTAAATAAAATTAACACAGATTCACTGATTTCAGGACTAAAAAGAAACTGAAGAAACAGTGCAGCAGCAACGCAGTGGTCCAAATGGCATCCAGAAAATAATACATAAATGAAAATAATAACAAGAAACTTTGCACTTTAACTTTTAGGTAAACGTGCATATCCACTCAGAGGTATAATCATGGTCAGTTTTCCAGGAGGCAGGCTTGATTTCAGTTTGTTGATCACATATCTGAGCATTGTGATTAGAGTATCTGATTATCTACGTGGACATTAATGAGATGTTTTCATTCACGTAGCTGAAGCCAGGGAAGGTTACCCCAGCCTCCTCACACACACCCAGAGATTCTGGGACAGGAAGTCTTGTGAATGCAGGGTTAATATTTGTCAGGTCATCAGGACCAGACTGAATAGAATAAAGAGAAATAAACAAACTTGCATAACTTTTCTTTAAAGGGTTTTAAGAGAATTTTGGGAAAATGTTGCTAAAATGTGCTTCTATTTATTTTGATTACATATATCACTTCAACCCCAATTCCAAAAAAGTTGGGACAGTATGGAAATGCAAAAAAATTCAATTCACTCTGTACTATATTGAAAACACATCATTAACACATTATTTGATGTTTTACTTTTTGAATTTAATTTATTTTTGAAAATATACACTCATTTCAAATCTGATGACTGCAACACTCCAAAAAAGTTGGGACAGTCAACTGTTTACCACTGTGTAACCTCACCTTTTCCTTTAATAACATTTATTAAGCGTTTGGGACTGAAGACACCAGTTGGTTAAGTTTAGCAAGTGAAACTTTCCCCCATTCATCCATTAGGAATTTCTTCAGCTGTGCAACTGTGCGGGGCCTTCGTTGCCTTATTTTGGCTGCAGGACTGTAGGAGGCCATGCTAGTACCTGCACTCTCTGCTTACGCAACCATGTGCTTGTAATCCAGGCAGAATGTGGTTTGGCGTTGTCCTGCTCTGGATG
>JANDJT010000131.1:13543371-13567880 GCA_024331685.1 Stegophilus panzeri | reverse complement strand
TCACCAAATTCCAGGTGTTTCCTCGCTTTGTTTGAAATGAACGATAGCATCGGTTGCACACCGGCTTCAGAGCATCAGTTATATGTTTGTTGTCATCTGCCTCAAATGCGAAGTATTTCCATATTCCATACCACCTTTCCTCTCAACGATTCGGGGTGGAGCTAAACTTCTGTAGTTTTTCCCATGTGCTTGTAGTTGTTGTTGTTCTTTATCACTTGAGGACTGACTAAAACACTTGCACGTATTTGCTGCCCACATCAGGTCCGTAAGAAATGCAACCTCGGTACCTTCATTACAAATGGTACTAACGCCACTGCAGAAAAAAAGTACCGTCACGTTTTAAGAATGTTGGTACCGACTTGGTATTGAAGTATCAGTTCTCGTGACATCCCTAATATAGCCCCAGTCCAATTCCAGGTTGATTCATTACATTTCCAGTTGACTGGAACTTCTTAATTGTTGCCCTGATGGGGGAAATGGGCATTTTCAATGCTTGGGCTATTTCTTATAGCCACTTTCCATTTTGTGAAGCTCAACAACCTTTTGCCGCACATCACAGCTATATTCCTTGGTCTTACCCATTGTTATGAATGATTAAGGGAGTTTGACCTATGTGTTACCTCATATTTTTACCCCTGTAAAACAGGAAGTCATGGTTGAACAAATTCCTGTTCCTAGTCATCCCGGTGTACTAAAAAAAAAAAAAAAAAAAAAGTAAATATCAAATGTGAATATACTTCAAATATATTTTTCTCATATGAATTCATAGGGGTGCCAATAATTGTTGCACACCTATCTTTAACAATTCTTTTTGATAAACCTGTGTTTTGTTTGCAGTTGTTTGATATCCATGAGAGCAGAGTATTTTTGTGATTTTTATTTATTTTTTTAACTAAATGTCAAAAGGTTAAACAAAATTTTACAGCCTTCTTTGCTCATATTTACCAAGGGTGCCAATATTAGTGGAGGGCACTGTATCTCACACCTAATGTCAGTTTTTAAAAATAATTTCTTTTTGTCATAAAGACACAAATCATAGATTTGAAGAAGTTCTTTATCAACTAAAACAGGTGTGTTAGATTTTGGTTGGAGATGAAACCTGCAGGAAGATAGATCTCAGGGAAGAGTGTTAGTGACCAATGACATAGACAAAGGCAGGTTATTGCACACAGAGTTTCATAATGGAAAAAATCCTAACTTTGGCTCCACATCATTGTCATGTGAGACTAAGCTGGATTCCTTTGTGACTCTAAAAGGGGTGTTGGATCTTCGTTTTTGTTCCTGTTACCACATAGCATTAGTGGAACAGATAACATGAAGGAAAATCCACTGTGAATGACTTTCATTTAATGTTAATCATTATAAATAATGTGTGAGATCTTCAGCGTTGTTCAAGATTTATTTTGCAATGAAATCCCAAGGGGTTTTTTTAGTTTAGACTTTCCTTGGTTAACTGCAATGCTGTTTGGCTACATGCTGATGGTGGTACCAGCGGTATTTAGCCTTCACGTCATCTCTACCTAAAGCTTATGATGCAGCAGTGCTTTAGCCCTTTATGTCTATCCAGCTGTCTTACCTAACTAACTGAGCTGAGTCTCTTGTCGTGACTCAGCACAACTGCATCATATACACTATGTGGCAAAAATTTTGTGGACATTTGACCTTCACACCCACATATGCTTTTTGAACATCTCTTTACAGATTTAGCCCTCCCTGTGCTGTTATAATAATCTTCTGGGAAGGCTTTTCACTAGATTTTGGTGCATGGTTGTAGGGATTTGTCCATTCAGCCATAAGCGCATTAGTGAGGTCAGGCACTGAGGTCAGGTGAGGAGGCCTGGGGTGCAGTCAGCATTTCAGTTCATCTCAAAGGTGTTCAGTGGGGTTGTTCCACTTCAAACTTGGCAAACCCTGTCTTCATGAAGCTCGCTTAGTGCACAGGAACATTGTCATGCTGGTACGTGTTTGGGCCTCTTAGTTCCAGGGAAGGGAACTCTTTATTGCCACAGCGTACAAAGACGTCCTATACAGTTGTGTGCTTCCAACTTTGTGGCAAAAGTATGGGTATGATGGCCAGTTGTTCACAAACTTTTGGCCATAGTTTTTTAGTGTAGCTCCAGTCTGGAACTTTGAGTCCAATCTTTGCTGTCTCTATTACTTCTACATTGGCTTTCTCATTAATATCTTTAATATGATGTTGAACGTCACTAGAAAATGATGAGCGAATAAAGACACTATTTTGTATTTCGGAGTGAAACCCGACCACTATCGCTTTTAGATTGTCTAAAATTGTTCTCCCATTAAACACCACTGTGACTGCACTAGAAATATGCATCTATGACATCAGCGTGGCACACAACCGCTAACCTTTCACAGGAATACAGCACCAACCACCAAATTAGTACCAGAATTGCTGAACACATCGCAAGCATTTCAGTATACACACATTCAGTGTGTAACAGGGTGAGGTGTTCCTTTAAAAGAAGCAAGTGTTTATATGCACATTACAGAGGTTGAGAAGTGAAAACACCGGATCACGTTACTTCCACTCTGATTTTTAACCAACCCTCCAAACTTTATAAAGTCATACATGCACACCCCTACATACAAACTGCAAACAACACATGGTCAAAGAGCCTTGCATGCACTTTTACAAATCTCTGTCTTGCACACACCATATTAAGTCTGAAAGCAGTTGTTTCACATCTGTATAGAAGCATGGAATCCTGTAAAAAAAAAAAAAAAAAAAAAAAAAAAAGAAAGAAAGAAAGAAAACACTCATTATTTCAGGCTATTAAGAGCAGTCATGCTCATAGAAACATGGTCTTGGTATTCAGTACGGAGTAGTTGGCTGTACATAGTTGTCAATTCTTTGTTGAACAGTTCTAGGAGGAGGAGAGAACCAGGAAGTGGAGAACAGAGTGGGTGTATTATTAAGAACACATTTAATTTGATGTCTAGCTTTATGAGAAATTAGATAAATATAGATATGTGCCAATAGGGGCGGCTGTGGCTCAGGTGGTTGAGCGGGTTGTCCACTAATCATAGGGTTGGCGGTTCGATTCCCGGCCCACATGACTCCACATGCCGAAGTGTCCTTGGGCAAGACACTGAACCCCAAGTTGCTCCCGATGGCAAATTAGCGCCTTGCTTGGCAGCTATGCTACCATTGGTGTGTGAGTGTGTCTGAATGAGTGAATGAGACACAGTGTAAAGCGCTTTGGATAAATTTACCATTTTACCATTTACCATTTACCAATATATAAAAAAAAGCTGGTTTTAGATTATGTTGGTCTTTCAAGATAACTACTTGTCATGCTGTACAAGATAAGCCACTAAAATCTTTGCTGAATTTTGTAACAGATTATGTAATTCTGTATAACTGTAATCCAGGCTTGTACCGAAAACAGGGTCTCATAAACAGAATGTTTCTTTTTTTAACATTTCACCATTAACACTAATGTACATTCAAGTTCTTCCACTCCAACCTTGGCAAACCATGTCTTCATGGAATTCACTTTGTGCACACAGGCATCGTCATGCTGGAACAGTTTGGGCCTCTTGGTTCCAGTGAACTGAAATCATAATTTTACAGCATACAAAGAGACTCTATACAGTTGTGTGATTCCAACTTTATGGCAACAGTTTGGGGAAGAACCACACATGGGTGTGATGGTCAGGTGTCCACAAACATTTGGCCATATATATCTCAACTCGCAATCAAATAACTATTTCATGCTGTGCCATTTTTATCTGTCATGGCTTATGATTTTAGAAAATGACACTGTTTATATAATAAAAATTTTAATTGTACTTGTCTTTAAGCAAAATGAACCTCAAGCATCTCATTGTACATTTATGCATTTTAGTGTTTTGTGCCAATGACATTTATTTCCTTTAACATTTAAGTGTCTGTAATAATATCATCATCATCATCATCATCATAATCATGTGCCTGTCCAGACTGTCTGTGATCTTAAACCTTTCCTCCTGACTCTCTGATGAACCACCAATTCCTCTTACAGTACAGTGTTTCAAGCATGACTCCTAATTTATCTGTATGAGTGGATCTCTCCCCCCCTCTCCAACTTTGAGGGTGGGGAAAAAATAAGAACATATATTGCTGTGGTAATCTTATATGGCCAGACTATTGTCTTCTACAAAAAAAGAGGAAATATTGGCTTTGGATTGTTGGGGTGAATGCAGTTTTCTCTACAGTAGATATGAAAATCCCCAGTTACCCGTTCCTGTTTCATCAACAATAGTACTCTCAGTGTTTAATGCACATGTATTTCAAGAGAATTCTCCTGGCCTCTTGTCCAAGCAGGCTTTTGTGTGCTATAGACACAACATTGTCAAGGCTTACTAAGGCATCAGTGTTCACCTAAATGTGATTGTGATGAAGATTAGATCTGAAAATGATCAGTGCTCTAGGACTGAATATAACAAATGTAACTGAAGGCAGATTCAACAGGAGTTCCTTGGCCATCATGTACTGGAGCACTAAGTCATCTTTTGTAGTAAGAGATTTGCTAATGGCACATCCCGGCTTTGATGCCGTCAGCCTTTTTGCCAAGAAACGTTGTGGTGTGCAAATTATTTCCAGAGTATTCATTAGTGACGGAACTCATGCATGCTCTGCAAACAAATGGACATGAGGATGGATATGAGCATGAAATAAATGTCGCCGCAGCGAGAACAGTGTCATGCTTACACAAATACACACAGTTCTGAGAGTCCGGAGAGGGTAGTAGTATTTAAATTATGTGAAATGTCACATTGGGAAGGTGACTCTGGATGTGGTAATTACAGAGGCGTGTTCAGTTATGGCCACTGCTTTTTACACTGAGTGTATATATATTTATATTTTCTGCCAAGCTGAGCTGCAGCCTGATGAACAGTTACCGTTATTGCTGCACAAGGGGGTCACACCAGATACTGTAAGCAGTTCACATACATTTGCCTCTCACAGATATGTAATATTGGATCATTTTCCTCAATAAATAAAAGACCAAGTATAATATTTTTGTATCATTTGTTTAATTGGATTCTTTTTTTTTTTTTTTTTTTTTTTTTAAATCTTCTTTTAGGACTTTTAGGACTTGATGTTTTAGGTCATATTTATGCAGAAATGTAGAAAAACTTTCAAGCACCACTGTGGCTATAGCTTAATTTAGCTCTGCATTTAGGTGTCTTTTACTTATGACATGGAGAGTGTGACACTCTTGGAATGTGTGACTTATAATTCTGTTCTTGCTACCACTACATACAGGGCAGTAATAGTGAGCATATGTGAGAGACCTGTCATTGGTTGTATTAGAATCACTGAAGACCAAGTTAAAATAGTACTAGTGTTCCTCAGATTTGGTGTTGTTTATATACCAGAATAACATTTAAATATCCACAGCAGACTATCTCTTCTAGAGTAAGAGACCTTGAATAATATAAACATTAACTTCCACTGATTGGCTCAGAGCATGTGCAAGTGTAAGAGTAAATGTACAAAGCCAGGAGTGTTTGACATTAATATATGCACACACACAGAGTGTGTTAAAGGTTAGTGTCACAGTGGTAAAGGTCACAGTGGTATGCAAAATATTTTGCACCCTTCCCCAGATGACACATTTTCTTGCTTTATGCTGTGAAAAGAAGTAAACATAAGTAAGTAAACATTTTCTGCAAACATTAGTGCACAGTTAATTTATATTTGATGACGTAAAAAAAAACAGTAATTGTGGCATGTGCAAAACTTTGGACACCCTGCTAAGTCAGTACTTAGCAACACCCCCCTTTGGCAGATATCACAGTCTTTCTATTCTTGTTTCTAGTTTTAGAGATATTCTTGCACCATCTTGCATGTTTGTAGCTCTTAATGATGTTCAAATCGGGGGACGGCCATTCCAAAAGCTTCACCTTGCATTTCTTGAAGTAGTTCATGGTGGATTTTGAAGTAGGCTTTGGATGTCAGCCTCAGTTTCCTGGCTGGCTGTGTCACATTTGCTTCCAGGACTTGCTGATTATACAGTGGAATCCATTCATTTATCTACCAGTGCAGTGTTTCCTGTGCTGCTGGATGCCATTCAACCCCAAAGCATTGTAGAGACACCCCCATGTTTAAGATTCAAAATATGTTCTTTTCATCAAATGCAACTCCTTTTTCCCCCTCCAAATGTACCTTTTGGGGATTGTAGAATTTTTTTTGGTTTTTTACTTTTTCCCAATTTATTCCAAAGTGTTCACATTTCCTTCTGAAAAAAATTCATGTAAGATTTCCGTCTGAGGACAGTTTTCCTTAACTGCCATTTCCTAATAACATTTCAGACAGTGGAAATTGTGAGCTGGAAGTGCTTTGATATCTTTTTTATAGACTTCCCCTGTTTTGTAGGCATCAAGTAGATTCATTTATAGATCCTCAGACAGCTGCTTAGAGGAGCCCATGGTTGTTTGAAAAGTCAGAGAATTTATTATGCTCCATGCTCCGATGACAATTCTTGATCTGAGTAGCGAGTCAATTAAGGCCTAACAAATTAATTTGGTTCAGAGACTTTACAATTGGAAGGGTGTCCAGACATTGAACATGCCATAATTACTTAATTTCCATGAAAGTTCATGAAATTCAAAGTAACTGTGCAGAAAATTGACCTTTGCAGAAGTTTTTTTTTTTTTTTTTTTTTTTTTTTTTTTTTTTTTAAATAGTTTAGGTTGAATGCCATGAAATTTAGCTTAAGCTTTCTATTCATATACTATGCCAAACACACACTACTTTCTATTTAAAAGGTGTAAAGCTGGAACAATACTGTTTTTATGTCTTATATTTCACAATAAAAAGAGGAAAGTTATTGTGAAGGATTTACTGTCACATGCACAGCGGTGCTTAGCGATTTCTTTCAGGATGGATATTGAAGGGTTCGACCTTGTATATGAATCTAAATGAAAGATGTTTTTTAATAACTACTGACAGCCAACAGGTACTTAGTGATGTATTTAATGCATGAATTAAATCTTCCTTATTTTTGTTGTTTCAGTTCACCAGGCTTGTAATGCTCCATTGTTACTTGGTTAACTTCATCTTAAGCATGTTATTTAATTAATGAATGTTTGGCAAAACGAGGTGTGGGTGATCACAATTCTTGAAAGCATTTCTATGATGCATGATACGTATGTATCACAATATATAGGTTTACTCACAAACTGCCAGCAATATAGTAGTTTTGCATTACAAAATTTTATAGTTGGTTATAAATAATAATAATTTTGTTTTCATAAATAAATGAAATGCATGAAATCTGAGCAATAAATGAACTTATATAAAGTTAAAATTTTACAGTTTTAAAGAATAAGCACAACATTTTAAAACAATTTGCAAATGTTATAAAAAGATGTATGAAAACATTTCATTTTAAAAAACAAAACCATAATAACAAATATCTTAGAAAAGTGTATTGTGACATAGTTTGGTCATGATATTAATATTATATGGTCATATGGCTGAACTCGACCCGAAACAATTCTTATCTGGCGTCATGCATGAACTAATTTGTAAATTAAAGGAATTAATTTTTATTTGAATGTCAGATGTACAGTCACAGGGAAAATAAAAGTTTACCCTCCTTCAATTCCATGATTTTATTTATCACTGCCTAAATACCACCTGAGGTTATTTGTTTGTTTATAGAAGTTGGTGAGGACCACCCAGTTGTTATTTAGGCCTTGAAAAATAAAAACATAGAATTGAAGGAAGGTGTATTTTCTTTTTCCAGTTCGACCCCTTCACTGATCCATTTGCTCAAACTTGGGTTTGTTATTACTTTTATTACTGTTGTTGATGATGATGATGGTGATATTACTAATGTTGTTCATTTTGTTTTGTACTCTTTTTGTACTTTGGTTGTTGTATGCTTTATAATTCATTCTTCACATGATGAAAAAGATTAGGCCCTGTTACAACTTTACCAGTTAAGCTCACATGTTGATTGTTGGTGTCCAGTGTGATGTTAGCTTTTTAACAATGATGTGTGTGGTGCAACCGTTTTAGGGAACTCTTTTACTGTTATGGCTATGCTGTAAAGTTCTGCTACATTTAGCTGCATTTTGACATGATGAAAAATTTACTTTTTATATATCTTCAGCTGCCTTTTCAATAAAGCCTTTATCATGGGATGAACTGTAAGTAAAATGTATTGTTGTTGTGTGTTTTTTTTTTTTTTTTAGTAACTTGGTCATAGTGGTTACTAATAAATCTAGTTGCAGACTTTGTTTTACTAGTTTTGTTATGGTGACAGGGTAAATTCTTACTTAGGTGAAAATCAATATGAGTAAGCCGATTTTGCTTTCTGGAAAATTCTGTAGCCTTTGTAGTTGCACTCTGATGGACGGATTAAGACTTTTCTTCACAACTTATGATTTCTCTGTCGTTTTTCTTTGTCTATATATCATTAATATCTTTAATATTACAAATAGACACCAGTGGGGCCAAGTTGATCGTTTTGAAAAGAAATAAAAAATAATTATAATTATAAAATGTTTTTTGGTGTTATGAGCTTTGAAAACGAAACATTGCAATACCTTTTGTGTATCTTTAAAATGAATTTGTTTTGTGATGTCTTTTGCCTGAGGAGACTAGTTGTTGCGGTCATCTAGCCAATATCGCTGAAGGTCTTCTCCTTATCTGTGCTGTACACTAAAAGATGTCTGTTATCTTCTTCACAGTCTCGGTAGTAAAATGTTTCACATTCCTAAGCTGTATTGGGTGAGGAGGGGAGAAGAGAATTTAAAACAATGTAGAGACATGTTTAGGCTCAAAAAGTAGGCGTGTGTTTGTGTTAAGATTGCACAATCTGGACAAATACACTCTTATGATGTGTCGTACTTTGAAACGTATTCCCTGGAAATGTTAGACTTGTTTGTAATGCATATTAAAGTATTGGTGCACTTTAGAAAGCAGAGTTTAGAAGCTGTGTATTAAAAATATGGTACCGCAGTGCTAAAAGCCGGAGTTTGTCTCCTATATAGTGAGAAAAATTGTAAAAGGGAAAAGTGTGTAGCCCAGATTGGATTGCATGTTGTGAGTCAGAGTTTTGATCTTACTGAAGTTCCTCCAAGTTTTAGATTTGTCCTTGGCATATTCAAGTTGCTGTGTAATATGACCACACCTTTTGATTATCTAAAGTAAATTTAAATGAAGGTCTTCATCTATAGCTGTTATTACAGCACACAGATAGGAAACAGTCATGTGATCTAGAGACTTGGTGTACCGATTGAATTTTAGTCCATAAACATACTGTGAACAAGAAAGAGTGTAAAGTGTTAGTGTTTGCTGGCTACTTTTCACATGATATGTTTGTTTTGTTTTGAAAATTGATTTCGCCAATGTTGGTATGCATACCTTAGCTAGCCAAGTTAAATTTTTGAAGATTCATAAACTGGCTAACAAATTAGGGATGCAATGATACATGTATCGTAGCCTTTGATTAAAGGCACTCAGTGTAATACATCTGCATTTGTGATGCCACCACCACTGTGCTTCACTGTCGTGATGGTGTTTTCAGGATGATGAGCAGTATATGGTTTCTGCCAAATATAATGCTTTGTGTCAAAACGAAAAAGCTCAATGGTCTCATCAGACTATCAAATCTCTAACCAAGTTTGCTGAGTCTCTAAAATGTCTCTTGGCAAACTCCATATGGGATTTCATAGGGTTCACCACTATTTCATAAATCTCATTTAAATGTGAGCTATGGATCTCTAACACCTTCAGAGTTAGCCTTGGCCATGTGGTTGCTTCTCAGACTAATGCCCTCCTTAAAAAGTCACTGACTATTGGTGGATGGCCTCCTCTAGGCAGAGTTGTGGTTATGCCATATTCTTTTCATTTGTAATAATGGATTTAATGTTATGCAGGATGTTCAAAGTTTGGGATTTTTTTAAATAGTTGATATTGTTTGGATTGCTCCTTGGTCTTCATGATGCTGTTTAAGATTCTCTAATTAACCCTGGTGTTTTCCAGGAACAGGTTTATTTATATAGAGATCATGTGATGTTCACCTGTGTGCAATTAAAACATCATTCAACTAATTCTGTGAATTCTGATGGCAACTATTTGCACTAGAACTAATTTAGGGTTTTGTTTGGGTGTGAATACTTATGCAATTACAGTATTTTGTAAAATTGTTTTATTTCTAAATTATTTGGCAAACTATATTAACTACTGTAAAGACAGGCCATAATCCCAGTTAAATCCAGTTCAGTTCCAAGATATAACACTTCAAAATGTGGAAACATTCAAGGGAGGTGATTACTTCTACAGCACACTGTATTTATAATGTAATGACATGATTCAGCAAATCATATTATGGTTTGTTTCTACCCTGCATGTTTTATTTTGTTTCCATTAATAGATTTGGGTGTCATCTGTGAGGAGCATTAAGCTTAGCAAGGTAGCAGCAAGAAATTATGGAATTATTATTATTTTTTTATTTTACATTTAGGACATTTCACTTAGTTTGGAAGCATAAACTGTGATCAAATACAAAATAATTCATACTTTGCCAAATTGACCATACAAATTGAACACCAAATCACATAAGTTTCACTTAATGGGTGATGCCCTGCCACCAGGCTGAAATGTCTTTTATTTCGTTGTGCCAGTAAGGCAGACTCTCCATGCCCTTTTGTTTTTCTTTTTCTTTTCTTTTTTTTAACTGACCTCAATCTAAAAGTGTTAGACTCTGAATATTGTGCTGGCGGCATTGAATGTTATGCAGAGCATTCTTATGGGAGATTACTTGGACTTTTGCACTGAGGGAGGAAAAACTGAAGAATCACTCAATAATATGACATTGAATCTTGTTAATGAAAAAATCCTCTTTATGAAAATTGAATTTCAGGAATAAAAAAAAAAAAATGGTTTGGCTGAAAAATGTATATTTATGTTATAAAGAACAGGTACTGTATGTTGAATTAACTGGCACCTGTTTTCCAGTCATCATACCTCTCCATCATATGCAAAGTAGCTATTTAATGAAAATGGAAATTACAATGAATATTTTGTAATATAGGCAAGTTACATCATTAACATGCTAATTTTGAAGAACATCTTAAGGGAGATTTAAATTAAGGTTATAAAGGGCAATTTATGTTCAGGTTCTCTCGTAGTTTTTGAGAACCTTTATAGATGCAATGAACATTGTAGATTGTACAGTGGTGTATAGTGCTTTGTGAAGCCTTTAGAATTTTCTATATATCTGCATAAATATACATCTTATATCTATATATCTGCATATGTCCTAAAACATCATTATATTTTTACACAAGTCCTAAAAGTAGACAAAGAGAACCTAATTAAACAAATGAGAGAAAAATATTCTACTTGCTCATTTATTTATTGAGGGAAATGATCCAATATTACATATGTGAGTGGCAAAAGTATGTGAACCTCTAGGATTAGTCATTAATTTGAAGGTGAAATTTGAGTTTTCAATCAATGGGATGACAATCTGGTGTGAGTGAACGCCCTGTTTTATTTAAAGAACAGGGATCTATTAGAGTCTGATCCTGTCTGTGGAAGTGTATCATGGCACGAACAAAGGAGATTTCTGAGGACCTCAGAAAAAGAGTTGTTGATGCTCATCAGGCTGGAAAAGGTTACAAAACCATCTCTAAAGAGTTTAGACTCCACCAATCCACAGTCAGATAGATTGTGTACAAATACAGGAAATTGAAGACCATTGCTACTCTCCCCAGGAGTGGTCGACCAACAAAGATCTCTACAAGAGCAAGACATGTAATAGTCCAAAAGATCACACAGGAACCTAGGGTAACTTCTAAGCAATTAAAGGCCTCTCTCACATTAGCAAATGTTAATGTTCATGAGTTCACCATCAAGAGAACACTGAACAACAGTGATGACTCTCTGTGGTCATTAATAATCCCAGGACACTTCTTGTAAAAGAGTAGGGGTATAACCCTGGTGTCCTGGTGAAATTCCCCCATTGGCCCTCATCTATCATGGCCCCCTAATAATCTCCACCCCTGAATTGGCTACATCACTCTCCTCACCACCAGTAGTTGGTGTGTGGTGGGTGATCTGGCGCACTGTGGCTGCCGTCGCATCATCCAAGTGGCTGCTACACACTGGTGGTGGTTTGAGGAGATTCCCCCATACAATGTAAAGCGCTTTGAGTGTCTAGAAAAGCACTATATAAATCTAAGCAAATATTAATTATAGGGTTGCAACTAACGATTATTTTCATAATCGATTAGTTGGCGCAGAGACCAACTAATCGATAACGAGATTCGTTGACAACGATTTTCATAACAGATTATTATCGATTTTATAGATTAGTTGTTGCAGCTCTAATTAATTATTATTAACAATGGCGTGCATGCCAGGGCTGCAAGTAGAAAACCACTGCTCTCAAAAAAGAACATTGCTGCCCATCTGTGGTTTGCTAAAGATCACGTGGACGAGCCAGAAGGCAATTGGAAAATGTTTTGTGAACCGATGAGACCAAAATAGATTTTTTCGTTTTAAATGAGGAGTGTTATGTTTGGAGAAAGGAAAACACTGGATTCCAGCATAAGAACCTTATCCCATCTGTGAAACACGGTGCTGGTAGTACCATGGTTTGGGCCTGTTTTGCCGCTTCTGGGCTAGGGATGGGCGATATTGTTTGCGATATACAGGTAGAAATTCTCCCCACAATTAGAATTAGTCTTCCCGCGATAATAACGATAAAGCATTGTCGATGACGTACTGCTGTGTGCGACCCATTTGCAGCTCACGTGCAGAGCGAAAATAAGTATGGCGGAAGGTGGACGTGAAGCTGGGGAGGAGTTTATCGCTAAATGGGGAGCTACCTCTACAGTCTGGAACTGGTTTTGTTACAGAAAATCAGTTTTACTTTTAGATCAATGTTTCTATTTCTGAGGCTCTCAAGACTGCATGCAGCTGTCACTTAAAAGCAGTGGTGAATGGTACTATATTTATATCGTCACTGATATCGTTATTCCAGAAAATACCAGAAAATATCATGATATTATTTTAAGTCCATATCGCCCATCCCTATTCTGGGCCAGGACGGCTTGCCATCATTGATGGAACAATTCTGAAGTATACCATTGAATTCTAAAGAAAAATGTCAGAACATTTGTCCGTGAACTGAATCTCAAGAGAAAATGGGTCATGCAGCAAGGCAGTGACTCTAAACACACAAGTCATTCTACCAAAGAATGGTTAAAGAATAAAGTTAATGTTTTGGAATGGCCAAGTCAAAGTCCTGACCGTAATCCAATTGAAATGTTGTGGACGGACACGAAGCAAGCAGTTCGTGTGAGGAAACCCACCAACATCCCAGAGTTGAAGCTGTTACTGAAAGCAAAGTTTCAAACACTTTTTTGACACTCACTGATATGTAATATTGGATCATTTTCCTCAATAAATAAATGACCGATTTATAATATTTTTCTCATTTGCTTAATTGTGTTCTCTTTGTTTACTTTAGGACGTGAAAATCTGATGTTTTATGTCATTTATGCAGAAATATAGAAAATCCTAAAGGGTTCACAAACTTTCAAACACCACTTAATCTGTGGTACTTGTTTGTGAGTGCGTTGTATGGAGCAAGTCATAAATAATGTTTTTCTTTTCTTCTGTTCTGGCAGGTCTGATTGAGTGTAGAAGATGACGTCCCCGTGGTGTGCACTTGGAAACAAAATCACCTCTCTGGGTCTGGTTGACCTCTCCAAGCGCACACATATGTCAAACTCTGGCATATCTTGTGTCGTGATATTCCCTGACAGCAGAACACACACTTTCACAGTCAGCGTGAGTACAAACGAGTGGGCGACTATGGATGTGTCTAAGACAGGAGTGCAGTGTAATTAAACAATGAGAGCAGCTCTTTATTGGCAGATGAAGGGTGGTGAACATTATATTCAACTGCAATGATGTAATCTTGGCTTGGATACACTCTTTTGTATCAGACCTCCTTTTTCATAAATGGTATGCGTCAAACAAGCTTAAAAGGCATGTGTTCTTTTTTTCTATGTACAGAAACATGATTCTGGGCTTTTATTATTTGACCTTGCTGTTGAACACCTGGGCATAATAGAGAAGCAGTACTTCAGTCTCCAGATCACTGAAGACACCTCTAGTTCACCTGTGAGTATATGTGTATGTGCTATACTGTAGATAGTATAAAACCTTTTCATCATTCAGTTTTATGGTACAGGTTAGACATGCGCTGATAATCACATATGAGGTACTTTTGTTTTTGTATTGCTACCTGCATACAGTTCAGGAGGTTAAGGATGCAGCATTTCTGTACAGCATTTCTGCATTCCAAGGATAACTGTAAGAAGTTGCCTTCTAAGGTTTTATGGCCGACCCCATGATTCTGATAACTTTGTGAGAATTTTCTGAAATTCGGAAAATCACAGAGGATGGAATAGTCGGTGTGGCTATTTCAGTTTCTTCTTGGTTAAAATGCCTAGTCAGAGCAGATAAATGCAAAAAGGGTAGTATTTTCTTTAAACAGAATATGATGTGGTGTGATAAAAGATTAGGTAAGTTAAGGTAATATGAAAATTTCATATCGGCACATGCCTATTAATGAATATCAGTGTTGCTATATTAGTAAATTTTTGTTGAATTTCACATCTTGCATTTCAGAGGTGGCTGGACCCTAGCAAACCTTTCAAAAAGCAGCTTAAAGGTAAACAAAAAACAAACACACAGGCACAGTGTTTCATCATATGTTGATTTAAAAGCATGAAAAAATGTCATTTATATCATTTAAAAAAAAAAAAAAAAAAAAAAAAAAGAAAGATCTTCATCCAGATATCTGAAGGCCCAGTGATGTCACTGGGTCACTGGCTTGATGCAGATATTAAGTGTCATTTACTTTAATTTACTTTAAGACTATCCGTTCAAATACTTTTGTGCACCAATAATTGGGTGGTCTGCCACCAAAGATGCCACGTTCCAAGTAGTTTATCACATCTAGATGTAAATATCAGGAAGTTCTGATCGTCTCATATTCATCTTATGATCCAGAAACCCAAATGTTTTTGGTGTATAGCAAATACAAAAGTATTGGCCTTGCCATTCCAATACTTTCAACCAAATGGCAACAGACTTGCTACAGTCAGTAATTATATACATACAAACTGCACTTCAGCTACACGTACTCATTTGGCCATTTATTAGGTAACAGCTGCATTGTAGCTGAAGTGCAGTTTGTATGTATATAATTACTGACTATAGCAAGTTTGTTGCCATTTGTCAGCCTTCCTGTGTGGCATCTATTCATGGAAAGGGACCACCACAGGACCACTATATAACAATTAATGGCTTATAGTCAGTAATTGTGTACTTACAATTCTGTTTACTAAAATAGTAAATATGAATCATCTATTATGTCTAAAATATGTAATACATACTCACCGTCCACTTTATTAGAAACACCCGTACACCTGCACATTCATGCAGTTATCTAATTAGCCAATCATGCGACAGCAGCGAAATGCGAAAAGCATGCAGATACAGGTCAAGAGCTTCAGTTAATGTCCACATCAAACATCAGAATGAAGAAAAAGTATGATCTCTATGACTTTTATTGTGGCATGGATGTTTGTACCAGTAGGCCTGGTTTGAGTATTTCACCAGTTTATGATCTTCACATGCAGCAGTCTCTAGAGTTTATACACGGGGCAGAAAAAAACTGGATTAGAGAGGTCAGAGGAAAATGGCCAGATCTGCCAGGAAGGATATAGTAACTCATATAATCACTCTTTACAACCATGGTGAGCAGAAAAGCATCTCAGCATGCACAGAAGTTCAAACCTTGAGGTGGATGAGCTCCAACAGCAGAAGAGCACATTGAGTTCCACTCCAGTCGACCAAGAACAGGAATCTGAGCTTTTTATGGGCACAGACTCACCTAAACCGAACAGTTGAAGATTAGAAAAAAAAAATCTCCTGGTCTTTTTCCAGTCTTCAGCTGTCCAGTTTCGGTGAGTCTGTACCTATGATACATGCTTCCTGGTATATTTGAAAGCTGTTGGCACATCAGAAACCTATGTTACTATTTTGTTAGTTCAAGGATTAAATATTAACCAACAGCCTCCTACCGCTTTTGTAATTTGACCAAAATTCTGAAGGAGCTCCCTGTGTAAGCGCAACCAAACAAAATAATATCTAGCATGCCTTTTGGAAGTAAGCTAACAATGAACACAGCACTGTAAATTAACTCGCATAACAGCATAGATATAATCAGCTATAAAGAATAACTTTTGACCTGGATTAGGTCCATTGGAATCTTTTATAGCTAATCAATACTAAACTGAATAGCTGGTTATAAATGTTTTCACAGCTGGGTCATTTTCTTCTCATAGGCCTTTCTTATCTCTCATTCTCTCAGGTTCTGCCCCCTTCTGTTTTATATTCCGAGTGCGGTTTTTCATCTCTGACCCTAACTCTCTTCAGCATGAACAGACCAGGTGTGTATGTGCACAAGTGTGTGTGCCTGTAAACATGTGTGGGTGTGTGCATGTGTGTATGTAGATTTGCATATGTTGCTTATAACCCTGTAAATCTTCTTTGCAGGCACTTTTATTTTTTGCAAATTAAGAAAGACATTCTCGATGGCAGGTAATACAGATCTAGTAGTTTTACCATTATCAGTCAGTCAGTGTGTACTGTCAAATCCAAATATGGCCCATGCTACATGATTCAGTTAAGCCTATTTTTTTAAGCCTTAAATGGAATGTATTTAATTTAAGCTGTTTAACAATTATAGTGTGTCCCCTAAAGAGAAAGTAAAGGCTGCATATCCACCATTTATACAGGCATACTGACAAGTGTCAGTGATTTGAATATTTCTATTTTTTAATGTAATGTCTTTTACATGCAGGTTAAAGTGTCCTTTAAGTTCTGCTGTGGTGCTGGCATCCTATGCCGTTCAGTGTAAGTTTGATATCCCAAACATGCTCATTGAATGAACAGTTGAATTATGTCCTAAACAGTGGTGGTGCAGTGGGTAGCATTTCCACCTCAGCTTGAGGGTCCCCTGGTTTGATCCTGAGCCCAGGTTACTGTCTGCGCATAGTTTTTTGTTCTCCCCATGTCCACATTTTATTCCTTCCACCTCATAAAAGCATGCATGTAGAGAGATTAGCTGTGCTCAGTTGCCCTGTGTGTGAATAAATGTGAGTGTGTGTGTATGGTGTCTAGCGATGGACTGGCCACCATGACCCTGATCAGGATATGTGGTTACTGATCAGATAAGCTGATAAGATGAATGAAGGATGAACAATAGAAGAGCAATAACAATGAATTGTATTAATAGCACACTTTTTGTTTCATAAACAGCTGAATTTGGAGACCATGTTCCTGAGACTCCTTCTGGATATCTTGACCATATCCAATTTCTTCCTGATCAGGACAAGGACTTCCTTTTTAAAGTGGAGTCTCTGCATCCTCAGCACAAGTACGTACACGTACACAGAGTACAAACTGTAGTGATAATACATTTGTGGATGTGCATGTACCATGTGTTGGTGTGTATTCACCTGTACGTGGCTTTGAGTGTGTGTAAGAGGGGTGGAAAGAGTGAGACTGACTAACTGTTTGCTTATGTGCATTCCAGAGGCCTGTCTCAGAGTGAGGCAGAGTTGTGTTATCTGAACACAGCTAGAACCTTGGATCTCTATGGAGTAGAGCTTCATAGTGCACGGGTAACACATCCATTTGATTGTATCAAAGCTTTTGATTAACAAATTTTTTTCAGTGCTTTCATTAGGTAATAAAAGGAGGGAAGGAGCGATTTAAAATACTTAAAAGTAGTACCAAAATGATTATTCTCTTTCTTAGGATGCAAGTAACCCATGTCTCTGGGTTGGGATTGCATCAGGAGGCGTGGCCATGTTTTGCAATTTGGTTTGTTCCAATTTCTTCCCCTGGTGAGTTGTCAAGCAGCCTCTTTTCTGACTATTTGATAACACTGTTGTAACCTGCTCATGATTTATGATCAATCAGTATTAATATTTTTACAAACCGTACTGTAAGACCTTATTTTATTCGGATGTGTATTGGCAACAGTTTGGTGCTATTTCTATAGTTTAATGTTAGAAACAAATATAATCAACATCAGCCAATCTGTTTCTCTAAAGACCGAATCACATTTTAACTGCGGTTGTATTGAATATTCAACCGTATTTCTCAGGGTGTTTTCCCAAAAGAAAAGCTTTACTGTGCGCACACAGCTCATTGTGTACTCTGACACAATACAGACTGATTAATGTTTCAAATGTTTCCTCACAATCTTAACAGCTGATTTCACATGACTCAAAGAATTTCAACACAATCCTTGGTTCTTTGAAACTGGACCTGATCCCAGATGGTTAAAGCTCCCTAAAATGATCGGTTAATTTTGACTGCACAGTTTATTGTACAGAACAAACTTTAACCATCATTTATTCATCAATTCAACAATTTCAGTATTTAGCCATATAATCCTGTCATTCTGTCGATATAATGCAATCACTAGTTTGACTCATGAAATGCTATTAACTCCTATTTTGAGTGTCCATTTACTAATCATTAAGGTACACCTTTTTTGCTAATCGGTTTTATGCTTAGGATCAATATAATCAAGATTTCATTCAAAAGAAAGAGATTCTTCATCCACCTTCGGCGGAAACATGTAAGTTTGTAGAAGAACAGGTGAAGTACCACACAGTTGGTTTACTTAACAACTTTGTTTTTGCCGTTCATGCAGAAGTTTAAGTGTTTTTGCTTTTATGTAGGGGGAGGTTGGACAACAAGTTATGTCTTTGTCCATGTCCAGCTCTCGTTCCTGTAAAAACCTTTGGCGATCCTGCGTGGACCATCACACATTCTACAACAGAAAAAACTCTCATGCAGTCTCCAAACCTAAGTACATTTTCACACTGGCAAATCCACCTATGATTTCTGATTTCATTTTGCTTTTGGGTTCTACCAGTGACTCTTGTTTCTTGATGTGGGTGTGTTGTAGGTCTGTCTCTCTGTATCGGAAACTAGTAGGTGAGGTGATGTGGAACCCTTTAATAAAGTCTCTTTCCACTGAACATCTGGAAACCAAAAGTCTCCCCTCAAGATCTCCACCCAGTACACCTAACTGGTACTGTGTTTTATACAGATATTGATTATAAATGACTGATTATTACTGATTATAGGTTACAGTATTTGATGATTGAATAGATATTGTCCCTGTTTTAGGCGTAGCCCTCGTTTGCGTCATGACTTTCGTAAGCCACGTCCATCTTCTGTAGACAATCTTACCAACGACATGAGTTATGTGACAGAGAGTGAAGATGTGTTCTATACTTACAGGTAAACAATGGCCCTCATTTGATCTGTCTATACATTATTTACTAGAATTTCCCGATTGTAATTCAGCTGCTCAAGTCAGTAAACAGTACAAATTTGTTTAATGAAGGAAAGCTCAGGAAGATGAGAAGCCCAGCAGTGTCCAGTCCCAAACTGATGACACCTTAGATGAGGAAGATTGGCAGTGTCTCTGGGAAAAGGTGAGTGGAAACTTCTGGGAGTACGTACAGTCAGCTTATGGATAAAGAAATCTGGCAAGAGATATACATACACACACTTAAGGAAACCAGACAGCCATTCTGGATGCTATCTGGGATTGCTTTAAATCTCGACTTGAATGTAGCCACAATGTTGTTTTAGGGCTAGAAGTATCATGGCAAGTTTGACACTCAGTTGAGTGTAGCCAAGGAGGTGTGGTGAACAATTATTTTTCACCACTAAATCCTTCAAATTGCAGTAATGCTCTTGTTAATGTTCATTCTTTTATTGTATTACACATACTAATGCATTTATTTAGAGCACACACACATCAGTGTAGACACATTTATTGATAGCCTTAATGCATTTTGTATGGAACATTTTATCATACTAATTAACAATAGAAATGAGAGAAATGGTTAGAGATGCCGGAATACTCTGGGTGGGTATCAGGTCGAAACCAGCAAAAATTGGTGGATTGGAAAAAAATAATGAAATTTTTTTTGATCATGTAAAAAATTTAAAATATTAGAATAGGATTTAAAAAAACAAAAAAAAAATTTTGAGCTGGAAGTGTTTGCGTATAAAGAGACTTTTGTAAGGATTGATTTTATTATATTTATACTTAATTATATTTATTATACTTGCAATGTAAGGTTGTGGGTTTTTTTTTTTTTTACCTCATAACAAAGTCATGTTTTTAGCTATGCGTTTTCTTCTTTTAAGTGGTTCAGTTAAAAAATCTTTTTAAGCTTTGTAGTTTTAAAAGAAGAAAATATTGGATGGTATTAACTGATACTCCTGGTTTTACTATCAGCAATTGTATAGGAAAAGAAAAAGTGCCATCTCTAACAGTAATAGCTCCATAAATATGTGCAGCAATGTCAGGGAAATTTAATTAAATTACATTTTTTTACTTCAAACTATATAGGTAGAATTTGCACATTTATTAATTACCTGGTCCATGCATGCTAATATTTTAGTTTTAAACTTTTATTTTTATTTTATTTGAGTGCTTGAAAATCACTGCAATGTGGAAATGGGATGAAAAGAACCGGCTTCTTTTTCTTATTGTTGCAGGATATGGCAGCTGATGGGGAGCTTCTGCTAATCAGAATCAGTCCTGACAAAGATGGCAAGTTTGGATTCAATGTCAAAGTGAGTGTACTGTGTTATTCTTATGTGTGTGTTTGTGTGTAATGACCAAGTATGTTTTGCTCATTGCATTACACATTATGTATTATTGAATGGTTGTTTATTTTAGGGAGGTGTGGATCAGAAGATGCCTTTGGCGATCTCTCACGTAAACCCTAATTCTCCGGTAAGGAGTATGAACAGATTGGGTTTGCAAACTTCTTGCACCACAACATGTAATACTACATGTAGCTCTGCGTCTTTGTTGCAGGCTGGTCACTGTGTGCCTGCATTGCTGGAGGGAGATCAAGTGCTCTTGATAAATGGGCGTGACATTTCAGAACACACACATCAACAAGTGGTCATGTTCATCAAAGCCAGCAGAGAGTCCCACAGCAAGGAACTTGCCCTGCTTGTACGCCGAAAAGGTTTGTTGCTGTACTGTGAAAGTGAATGTTGGGCTTTGGCAAATGTGCACGGTAGATCATTCAGCTCAGCTAGTGTTTTGCCTGATCAGGCCGTACCTTACTTTGAAACAGTTGGCTTGTATTGATCATCTCTGTTGACCAATATTTTCCAGTCACTAACTAGACAAGGAGCACTTGTTACATACATCACTGTGGTTCGATGAATAACTGTAATTGTTCCATGATAACTGTCAGGAATGGTGATCATCACTTCTGCACCTTCACGCATACCGAGACCTTATAACAAGTCACAAAGTGACACATGATGCAGTATTTGCAATTAATACTGCTCTTATAGAGTCAGGCAGTTATGGAAAATTTGCAGAGTTCTCATTCATAATGACGGGGAACCCTGCGAGTTATCCAGGGTTCATAGCACTATAGTTACATATGTTACTAGCATTCTATGAATCTTTTTTAACCACCAGGGGTGGTGAGAATAACCTGGCTAATATATGCCAAAATGTCATTAGGAACCGACACACTTTAGGCCTAACTGAAACCCTTTTGAGAAAGGTTGTAATAAGTTTCTGAATCTCCAGAGAGATGCTGTCCATTGTGCTGTGATGTGCAGCACTGACTGCTACAGATAGCTTTATTGAAGACGGGTCTTCTCATTGTCTAACGCTCTGTAAAAAAAAGATTTTTGGAACTGGACAGTGGCCAGTTGTGGGCCAATGCATCCTGTCACAGAGACTTGACTGTAAAACTTTGAAGTCCTGTCCCTAGAAGGCGATGTTAAAAAGCATCTGTCTTTTTGGGTGATAGGAGAATTGGCACCATGCCGATCAACAGAAATGAAGCAGTTCTGTGGTTGCAAAGCAAAAAAAAGGGTGGGTGGAAACTGCCTTCCATCTTCTGAACAAGAACGAATGTTGAGTAGAACACTGTTCTGAACCATGGGGTAGACCTTTTGATTGTATGTCTGACTTGTTGGGGTCTGATATCGATGAGGCCCTGATTACAGCAAAAGTTGTGGGCCACAGGGCGACTAGCTGCTTAAAGGCCAGGGAGGGTGGAAATTCCAACCAGGTGAGGAGAATAGAGGCACACCCAAATCCAACCCCAGTATGCATGTCAGTGTTGGCTGGCTAATTTAGCAAGGTCAGTGGTAAAAGCATGCAGTATGCTGAAGAAAAACCACTAAGCCATGCTAACAGCTTGTACTAACAAACACACTGGTCGATGACTACTTGTAATGTGAATTTGAACAAAACAAAATAAGATTCCTTTTGTGTACATGTATAGTCTGACATGTATGAGGCCAGAAGTAGAAAGGGAATGATCGCTGTATGACAGTGGAATTTATTTGAAAATACTATGTCATACATCACTTTGTGACTTTGTTGGAAGGTCTTGGCATATGTGCACGTGGTGATTCTTACGGTTCCTGGCAGTTTGGAGGTGTGAAATAGAAGCAGCTTACTTAATGTTTACTAATAAAAGGATGCTGTGTGTTTTATAGGCATCTCTTTACGAGCTGAAACACCACTACAATTTCCTGGCAGTTTTAGCCTTCAAGAAGAAATTCCTCCATCTCCTGCTCACCCATCTGGAGAGACACTGCACGACTCGATGACCCGTCTGGAAAGGGGACTGAATTCTGGTACTTTGCTCATGAAATTTGAGGTCAGTATGTACAGGAATGTGTCCTAGGCATGTCTGCCTGAAGTATGTGTGCAAGTTGGTTGATGATCCTTGCATGTGTGTGTTTTGATACTCACAGAAGTTA
Source organism: Stegophilus panzeri (assembly GCA_024331685.1). Taxonomy (NCBI): domain Eukaryota; kingdom Metazoa; phylum Chordata; class Actinopteri; order Siluriformes; family Trichomycteridae; genus Stegophilus; species Stegophilus panzeri. The sequence goes on along the minus strand of JANDJT010000131.1, from coordinate 13,544,977 downwards.
CACAGGAAGAAAGCAGGACTGTTAATGTCTTGTGCAAAGCAGTCTGAGAACATGGAAAAGAATCGGTACAAAGATGTATTACCGTGTAAGTTTCTTCTGATGTCAAAAAAATGGCACATTTGTTTCTTCTTGACAGGAAAATTTATAAGTATTGAACCGATTCACAATTCTGGAAAAGCCATTATCAAAATAATTATGGTTTGTGATTTTTTTTTTTTTTTTTTTTTTTTTTTTTTTCTCTTCTACATGTCAGCAGTCAGTGCTTCAGTTATTATTGTATTTTTAGATTCTTTTTGTTCAGCATGTCTAAAAGGGTTTTTGAATCTGAACCTGAATGTCTTCATTGTATTGTGATTATGATAGAGCTATGTTATGATTACAGATGCAAAGCTCTGAGATGTGAGTGGATTACAGTTATAGTCAAATATATCATTTTCTTTTTTTGTGTGCAAGGTTTGTTTCGGTTCAGACAAAATGCTCTTTAGAAACTAGTTCGATGAGGCATTTTTAGATAATCCTTAAATCGCCATTTCCTCATTCTTTACTCTGTCTCTCCCTTTAGATGACATCACCAGGGTGGTGTTACAGACGGAGGAGGATAATTACATCAATGCGAGTCATGTGAAGGCTAGTACACACACACACACACACACACACACACACCAAAACAAAAACATATATTTGTTAGCCACCAGTAGTACCTGGAGTTTCACATATTTTGGGTCTGTTTCAGCCTTTACATTTCTGAATGTAATACAAGATTTAACATTTTAATGGTTTTTAGAGCCAGTTACTTATTTTCTGAGAAATCTATCTATCTTGGGTTTCCAAAAGAGGTCTACCATAAAGATTACAGTAACTCTGCATTCACACTAGCAAGCAACAATACGCTTGTGTCATTCCCAGTTTGTCTTTTGTGTTACCACAATACCATTATCATTTGCAAGCGTCTGCTGTCAAGCTTCAGTTTCAGTAAGAAATGGCCGTCACCAAATTGTACACTATATGACCAAAAGTACACTATATGGAAAAATTTTGTAGATTCTTGACCGTCACACCCATATGTAGACCTTTCCCAAACTGTTGCCACAAAGTTGTAAGCTTACCACTGTGTATGATGTCTTTGTATGCTACAGCATTATGATTTCCCTTCACTGGAACTAATGGACCCAAACATGTTCCAGCATGACAATTTACAAAGCGAGCTTCATAAAGACATGGTTTGCCAAGGTTGGTATGGAAGAACTCAAGTGGCCTGCGCAGAGCTGTGACCTCAACCCCACTGAACACCTTTGGGATGAATTGGAACACAGACTGCTCCCCAAGGCTCCGTGCCTGACCTCACTAATGCTCTTATGGTTGAATGGGCAAATCCCCACAGCTACGCTTAAAAATCTAGTGGAAAGCCTTCCCAGAAGAGTGGAGGTTATTCCTCCATGAGGGGAGGGACTAAATCTGCAATGGGCTGTTCATGTTTTATGGTGTATATATAGGTGTCCACAAACTTTTAGCCATATTGTATGTGAATACCTTACCATGACATGCATATGTGCTTTGAACAGCATGAATATTTTGTAAAACACCCCCCCCCCCCCCCCCCCTCCTT
>JANDJT010000131.1:13518586-13530023 GCA_024331685.1 Stegophilus panzeri | reverse complement strand
CCCCCCCCCCCCCCCCCCTCCGCTGGGTGAACAGCGCGCCATCACGCACCTACAATATGTGGCCTGGCCAGATCATGGTGTCCCAGATGAGTCTTCAGACTTCTTGGACTTTGTCAAGGCAATGAGAAGCAAACGAAGGGACACTGAACCACTTATGGTCCATTGCAGGTAGGCACAATCACAAATTAAATGATGGCCAAAAAAATTAAATAAATAATGCATAAATAAACAATGCAAATAATGATTCCAATTTTCCACTCAAACAATTGGAGAATACACTTATCTTTAACAAACATTGTTCTTAATAGTTTTCTCCCAAAAACATATAGTGACATTATTGGCACCCATAAAGTATATTTAAATTCATACAACTGACAGCCTTTAGACGATCTACAATCGTGGGAAAAAGAAAGTACACCCTCCTTCAATTCTGCTTTTATTCATCAGGGCCTAAATAACAATTGTGTGATCCTCACCAACTTCTGTAAACAAACAAATAACCTCAGGTGACAACAAAAATATCAACAGATTTTTAATATGTAGTCATTTTTTCAAAAAAAATAAAAGTTAAAAAATTAAACTAATATTCAGAAACCTGGTGTGAAAAAATAAGTACACCCTATAATTTAGTAACACACCGAACCACTTTTAACAATAACTTGAAGTAAACATTTTCTGTAGGAGTTTCAGTCTTTCATCATTCTTTCATCATTTTGGCCCACTCTTCTTCACAACATTGCTTCAGTTTATTGATTTTTGAGGGCATACGTTTATGCACAGCTCTCTTAAGATTCTGCCACAGCATCTCAATGAGGATGAAGTCTGGACTTTGCCTTGCCCAACCCAATACCTTGATTTTTTTTTTCCTCTTTAGCCATTCAGATGTCGATTTCCTGTTGCAAGATAAAATTCCAGGCCCAGCTTATGCTGCTGGACAGGTGGCCTCAGATATTTTTCTCAAGAATATTCTGATATAAAGTGAAGTTTATTATTGTTTCAATGACTGCCAAGTTTCACAGGTCCTGTGGCTGCAAAACAAGCCCAAATCATGACCCCTCCACCACCATGCTCGACAGTTTATATGAGGTGTTTGTGGTGATATGCTGTATTTGGTTTTCGCTAAACATGTCACTGTGCATGGTGACCAGACATCTCCACTTTGGTCTCATCAGTCCAAAGGATATCCAAAGTCTTGGACTCAGTTTGCTGTGAGCCCACTATTGGGAAGATTGCCAACTGACTTGCAGGTTCTCCATTTGTAAACAGTCTTTCTCATTGTAGAATGGTGAATTTCATATTGTATGGAGATGTTGTTCTAACCCTTACCAGATTGATGAGCAGTAACAGTTGCTTCTCTGAGGTCATGGCTGCTGTCCTTTCTTCTTGGCATTATGTAGACACACACCTCAGTGGTCCAGAAAAGCAACCTGCCAAATGTTCTGCTTTTATAGACGTAGTCACACTTCTTGATAATTAACTAATCTTGTGCATTTCATTAGTAACACGTAGCTGCTAATTACTCTCTTAAAGGTTGTGGAAATAGGAAGGGTGTTTCTCAACTGGTTTTTGAATGTTGGTTTACTTTTTGGGGAAAAATAAATACATATTGAAATCTGTTTTGTTTTGTTTTTTGTCACCTGAGGTTATTTGTTTGATTATAGAAGTTGGTGAGGACCACACAACTGTTATTTAGGCCCTGATAAATAAAAACACAGAATTGAAGGAGGGTGTACTTTCTTTTCCCCATGACTCTATTTCTGTTGATAGATAGACAGGTTGACAGATAGATTGACAGATTGATTGATTTTTTGTAATGGCCATCTCAATCTTAGGATTTGAGACATGTTCAAATATTCCTTATACTTTCCCCATCGCTCCTATCTTACAAGAATCCCACCAGAGAGGTGGTAGCATGCCATCTGGGTCATCAGGGACACCAAGTTAGAATTTTCATTAAATGAGTCAGGAGACAGGAGTTCTTGATATTCCTGAACAATCTTCAAGAATCTTCAGATCAGCTTTTTGACCAACAGAAATATAACTTCGGAAAGGCTACACTAGCTCAATCTACCAAACTCACTGGCCTGGTTTGTATAATAAAGAAGAGGAAGGAGGAAAGTGATTGATTAAAAAAGGAACCGAAGCCTATTGCTGCTTGAATCAGGAACTGCTATTATCTCTTGGGTGTGTTCTGTCACATTGTACCAAGACATAAGGAATAAGAAATACAGCACAAATACAGCATGTAGAGAAAACCTAGATACAAACCTTTCATGAATAATATGAAATACTTGAGTGGACATAAAACCTTAGAAAATGGTCATAGAATCAGAGGCAAATAATTGATTAAAAACATTTTTTTAATGGGTGTTTGGGAGTAAATATTGTTTTGCATAAGAAAATAAAACTACGGTTTAACAAAATATCACTTGTTGCATGCATTATTAATTTTCTACATGATTTTAAAAAATGTATATAATCATTTTCATGAACGCTGCCAATTATTCTGTAGTTGACTCTACCTGTTAAATGTACGTGCTTAAGTAAGTAACTATGAGCTTTCTTCAGCGCTGGGATTGGACGGACAGGTGTGTTCATCACCATGGAGACAGCCCTGATCCTGATGGAGGGGGCACAACCAGTGTATCCTCTTGAGATTGTTGCTTCACTGAGGGAGCAAAGAGCCATGATGGTCCAAACCTCAGTACGCACATTGCTTTCAGTTCCAGTGCTTTAATATCTTGTGTGTGATTTACACATTCACATGGCACTGCAGACTATTGTTCATCTGTGTGTGTTTTGTGTTATTTTTCAGTGCCAATTCAGCTTTGTATGTCAGGCCATCCTGCATGTGTACCGAGAGAGATTCAAACACAGCCAAACAACTAGCAGCTGACAAGAGGAGGACAGGAGGAATGGATATGAATACAGATAACACAAAGAGATAAAAACCAATTGGCTGTTAGGCATGATGGATGATCGGTTGTAAGAGGGAGATTTATCCAGTTTTTTTTTGTTTTTGTTTTTTTTTTTAAGTCAAGTCTTCTGCTTTCATAGGTGCAGAGCTGATGACTGCTGTAAAAGAAAAGTAGGAAAAAGTAAAGAAAAATGATCCATAGAAATATGTAATAGTAAAGAAAACTCAAGATCACCTCAAATACACTACTTCTTCTCATTGTAGTGCTGCAGCTTTGATGTGCAGGTCACAGTTCAACCTGGATCTGTCGCATCACTGATATGGAATCATCTCTCTCATTTCAGGTTAGGAGAAACATTGAAAAATGACATCGTTTTCATAGGGTTCAAAGAATGTAAACTGACATGCAGTATAAATTATAAACATCTTTAGCTAGATTCAAAGTTTTACTCCACTAGTTAAAGATAAATATGTAATAGTACTGCACAGGAGTCAACCAAGCACTTACTGATACTCATGCACTGCCATGCTGCTAGTAGACATTCATCTCCATGAAATTTTACAATCAAGAGACCAAAAAAAAAAAAAAAAAAACCCAAGACCAGTGGTGCTCTCAGAACTGTGTATCTTTATGCATTCATTCACTCATGTTGTGTAACCACCTCAGGCTGGTCAGTGTCGCAGCGGTTCTGGAGCCTATCGTGGGAACATGAGGTGTATGAGGCACCAGTCCATCACTATACACATACATTCACACTTAATGCAATTTAGCCTCATCAGTCCATCTACTGATGTTTTTTTGGGGAGTTGGGAAGAAACCTGGAGGAAACCATGGAAACAGGGAAAACATGCACTGAAACTTGTGCAGATCTTAAGAAGACAAAAAGCACTTTGCCACTTTTAGACCTGTATAATTATATTGCACACACACACACACACACACACACATTCACAGTCTAAATAGAAATTCTACTACAACAATTATCACTTTTTAATAAAGAAATAAATACTATATAATTTCTATTGGCTTCTCTCGTTTTTCAGTGGTGTGAGTTATGATAGTAGTTTCCAACAATGTGCTGATAGGAATGCTTTTGAAAACGCACTTGACGGAGTCACGAGGGTTAACAGAAGATGTAGGTTTTCTTCACTGAAATGTGTTTGAAGCGAGTTTCGGAGACCAGGTACCAGTGAGGGATTGCGCAATGACACCAGGACACGCGTGTGTACTGAGCTCAAGGCAAACATCTCACAACCAGCAGGTGGCGCTGCGTCGCGCGCTCACGGAGAAAAAAAAGTTTGAGTATTTCTCCGTGATTTGAGCATGCGCAGTAAAAGCTGCCTGGCCAGTTTCTCTGGATTACTTACCTGGAAGGTGCATCAGTTTCGGTCAGTAGAGAAAGCGGAAAAAATGCACGCGGCTCTCAACCGCCGTCACGAAGCGACCACCGCACTCATCGGGATTTCTTTCGTTAAGTCTCTTTAGTGAAGTAAACATTACGCAGTGGGGAGACAGTGAACTGAAAACGTCTGAGCAGCTCCGAGGCAGGAGTGTGTGTGTCTTCGTTCGTCCGTTCGTTCGTTCGTTCTCCCCACGATTGGCCGTCCTGCGTGACAAGTCCCCTAAGCCAGCTCTCTACAGGTCTGCGTCGCACCAGATTGCTCTGCTGCCGCAACACTTGTGTGATCGTGATCTCCATAATCATCTGTCAAACAGCTGGACTTCGTTTTCGCTCAGAGCGCGTATACGGACCTCGGACGTGACTTTCCGCGGTTCGCCGCGTCGCCCCGCTTTCTCTTTCACTTGAAAGATGATGGGCTTTCTGCGCAGGACGTTCAGCCTCCGTTCACGGAGGCGCTTTCGGCCGTCCGATGAGCTCGAAGGAGGCGGCCGAGGCGTGAACACGGCGCTTCAGGCGTACCAGCAGCAGCAGATTCCCGGTCCTGTCGTGGTGACCGGAGGCACTGTGGTGCACATCCCCGCCGCGGGCAACAGCAAAGCGGCCATCACGTGCAGAGTTCTGCTGTTAGACGGCTCGGATGTCAGCGTTGAGTTACCGGTGAGTTAGTAGTGTCACTTTAACATTGTGCTTTAGAAGGTAAGTAGCGAGAGATCTACAAGTTACAACTTACTCCAGCATTTGAGTTAACACTAGTGTGATTTAATATCCTATAATACTAGCCTATGATAACCCGGATGACTGAAATCGTAGTCATTTGATCGTTGATTTGTTTTATAATCAGCCCCAGAACATGTCTTACTGTCAGCTAAGACAGGAGAAGTAGTGGTGGGTGAAAGTGCATCATCACTGACCGCCCGATTTGCTGCGCTGTTTTTGTTTACTCATTTCCAAACTTTGGCTGAGCGCTTGCTGTGCCACTATGTTTCCCTCTGGGTTTCCCTTCCGCTGACAGATGGTGCTCGGGTTTGCTTCCTACCAACCGAGCGAACTCGCTCTGTCTCTAATCAACATGTTTATAGGCTACAGTACAGAACTTACTCTTTCAAAAGGCGCTGCTGATAAAGCAAAGCCCAGGCACGAAGATTTCAGCCATAATTATTTGCTCAGTGAGGTCAAAGTGCTTTACCTTTCAGCTTCCGCCCGCCAGTGTTGCACCTGAGTTAGTCAAATTAGTCAAATAGTCCCAGGCTTGTGTCATGTATATAAACACAGTGTAGCTGATTCTGTAGTTTTAGCCTTCTTTTCAGCTCTAGCTTTCCTCTTGTGTGTCTCAAGAAGATTCAGTAAGCTTCCGAAGGTGATCTTCTGTCCTCGTTTTTGATGAACACAAAGTAAAAAAAAAAAAAAACTGTTTGGTTTTCTCTGAGTAATAAAGTCGAGTAACATTAATAAATAGTATACATTTCAAAGTAATTTTAAAGTAAACAATTGTACCTTAAGGACCATGATGTAGCTTTCAAAACTTTACTCTAAAAGCCAATTAAAAGTACACGTGCGGATATATATTTTACACACACACACTGAAATATGTACCCTTGATGGTACGACCACAACACCAAGGAAAATAACAGTTTGGTGCCTTTATTTCTGAGTGTGTACTACAGTTAAACATTTGATTCAGGCATTTCCTTTTGAAAGAAAAATGTCGTTTACAGCAAAGATGTTTTTGTTGGTGGCTACATTGGTAGGTGTTGGTTTAAGTGCAGGGCTCATGTGTCTTTCTTGTATCGTGTTACAGCAGAACTTGTGTATTTGAGACCAAAAACACAAGTCATTAAGCTTTCGCCCGTACTGGGTGGCACACTGCTGAAAAGCCAGAGAGGAGCTGTAGTTTTCTGCCAGCTGGCTTAATTCACACACCGGCATCAAGAAATGTAAGAAAACAGTTTGAGAGATTTAAAAGATTCAAATTCATTTGTCAGACATGTGGAGAGACTTATACCGTGAGCGCACAGATCCGCAAAGCATTTGTAGGATATTAAAACACTGACCTGTAGTCTACACGGTATGACTAATTTATTTATAATACACTTAAAACCACAAGTCCATACAAATGCTGTCTATTTAAAGTTAAAAATAAGTAACATGAATACAATGATAGTAAATTCAAACACAAGCAAAAGTTCAGTGTAGGACTGCAACTAACGATTCTTTTTATAATAATTTTTCGATTAATCGGATTAAAAAAAAACTTTCTGTACCTTTTTTTTTTTTTTTTTTTTTTTTTTTTTTACATTTATTTAAAATAAAATCCACAAACTGAGTGGTACAAATAACTTCAGACTAAAACTGTATATTAACACAACTGTTTGACATATATAACTACAGTCCTAAATTAATAATAAAATCTCACTTTCACTGCACCTTGTGGTTTCTGTTACTCACTGACTTTAGACATATTATTTTACTTCTATTTACTTTGATACAACATATAATCACAATAAACTTGATTTCAGCTGAACCTCTTAAGCAACTCGCACCAGTTTCCCCTGCCCCTTGCACACAGTGGAGCGTTTTGGATATAAACAGAAGTTTGTGCTCTTGCGTAAGTTTCATGCTTCCATGCTACACATGCTCTGCTTTGTAAAGTTTGCAGGTTACAGTCTTCTACACTACATTTAATATAAATTGCTCCCCTGAATTGGAGGACTCGGAGGTCGTACACTTTTTCCCGCTGTTATTTGACGATTACGTCTCCGTCTGATGGTGACTGAAGTCGTGTTGGGTGTCAACGGTAACGTTGACTCTGGGTATCTGCTAAAGCTAGCGGCATCGCAATACATGCGTTTAACATCATGCGCCATCGTCTGGGAAGCAGCTTATACTTCCAGTTAGTAAAAAAACTGCTCATGTTCTATTTGAGATGATATTACCTTTCTAAAATTCATACACTAGATGGCAGAGCGCATAGTCCATAGTGTAAGTGTATAGTACATCATTTGGGACACAACTTTAGTATTTACTCTCCGAAGCGTGTTTTTGGAACAGAAGTAACGTAATGAGTAAACATGCAATGTGTGTGTGATTGTGTGCCCTGCGAGGGATTGACACCCTGTCCAGGGTACCCCGCCTTGTGCCCGATGCTTCCTGGGATAGGCTCCAGGTTTCCCCGTGACCCTGAAAAGGATTAAGCGGTATAGAAGATGGATGGATGGATGGATGGAGTAAACATGCTCTGTGCCGTGCACAGACCAACTAATCGAAAATGAGATTTGTTGACAACGATTTTCATAATCGATAATTATCGATTTTATCGAGCTTTAGCTCATAAGCTTGAAACATGAGCTAAACATGAGCTTTAGCTCATGTTGCAGCTTTAGCTCAGTGTAATTATAAGCATAACAATATGACAGGAACACAAGGAAATAGATGGAAGTGAAACAATATAATTTTAGGCATACGTTATTCATAGGCTGAAAAAATGAAAATGGGTGACGTATCGGTATCGGTGTTGCCAACTCTTTCAGAGAAACGTAGCATACTTACAAAAGTCACCAGATGACATCATAGACCATTTACATATTCAGTGAATCTTCAAGATCATTTGCGCATAAAAATGTGTTACCAGTGGCGCTGCTAGACCCTTTTCCTGATATGATTGTCTGATGAGGTAGATTACAGTAGATAGGCTTTCTTATCCATTGAACATTATAATTTACATCATTTAAATTATTTAAAACATGAAGGCTGAAGTGAAAATATCCTGCGCATCTTGTTCTATCATACGCCCCGCCCCCCTTGCTGTGCTCCTCCTCCCTTCACTTTTTCAGTAGTGATCAACTCTATAAACGCCGCCACGTGTTACATGAAGAAGGAAGATTTTCGGAAGACGCGTAAAATAGAACAAGAGATTTATCAGAGGATAAAAAATAATATATAACATTTCTTACACATATAATTTCTTCTGAATAATTGTGGCACCACAAACTAACTTTTCACATATTTACAAAAAAAATCTATCAAGAACATAGACAAAATGAAGCACTGGTGGTGAGTAGTCAATGTAGTAAGAACGAAGAAGTGTGGGTGGGACAAATGATGATCAGTGATTGGTTGTTAGTGAAACCATGATGATCTGTGATTGGTCATTGGGAACATAGGTTCACACAAATGCAACTCATTCAGCCTGTACACACTGGTGATGAGTCGACCTGCCTTCTCAACTCCTATAACAAGCAGCTGTGATGTGAGCTCGAGAGATGTATTGGGTGCAGGACAGTCACTAATGTCTCCTCAAACGTTGCTAGATTTGTCGAAAATGCCCTTCTAGTGGAGTATTCCTCTGTGTTTATTTCCTGAGTACCAATAGTTGTCTCCTTGTAAGCATGACCCTACATGGTTATCCTGTAAAAGGTCCACACTACATCATGGTCGTCCTCTTTACCATTCTTGTCTTACCAAGTATTTCAGGAAATGGATTCAAGGATGCTGAATAGACACTAATATTTTGTTTCTTGTTAAATTTGCATTTTTGAATGAATGTGTGTTGATTCACAGCTTGGAAGATGTTATTTGCATTATTATTATTCTTGCCGTGTTTGACTGTGTCATAGAAACAGATACGTGACCTGTTGTTTGTTTCAGTGTGAGCACTGCAGATACAGAATTATTCAACCCCCATTGCAAATCAGGTTTCTTGTCAAAATTTACTGTCTTTCAGCTGTTTGCGATAAACAAATCAGACAAAAGAAATAGAAATAGTTCAACACAATGAATGCTTCAAGTGGTTTCCCCAAATTCAACTGAAAATGCAACTTATAATGATTTCTCCAGTTTCAAAATTATTCAACCCCCTGAATAGAATCACTCACAACAGCACAAATATGCAAAACAGATGTCTCAAGCACACCTGATGCAACTAATCAAGGGCTTCTCCGGTATCTGTTTCCACACATTTGCTTTACCTTTGTGAGCACTCACGCATCTGTATCTTGAAAATTAGCATGATGTACAGCACTTTCTTAGCCTTATGAAAAAATCTGCTATGTTTGTATGACAGTAGAAAATAACAAATTTCAGGTTTACAGTCATTCATTACAGTCAAAAATGCTTATAAAAAAATGTTGGTTTTTTTGACTTTTTATTTAATTGTTCTCGAAAAGACAACTTGAAGCAGTCCCATGACCGCTGGAGATTAAGAGGTTCCGTAATTATACTGCACGTTTCTACATTCCATGTTCAGGAACAGACATGCTCATCTGGAATGAAGTTCTGTAGTATTTTCATTATATCTTCATTATTAAGGCAAGTTTTTGGCTAGGCCTCAGACCTCATCTATATAGCCTGTGTCGTCTAGGAATAATAGTATTAATACAAAGGAGTTTTTTTAAAGAAGAAAATTCCCCCAGTGCTCCTTTGACATAAAAGAGGAATGGTAATGTGGTTTCATATATGGACATGTAACTGCTGGGAACCTGCCATATCAAAACTTGAAGGTCAAATGCGACAGCAGTGAACCACAAAGCAGAGAACAGTAACCACTCCCACCGAGTGTCCCAAAACCTCCTGACACAATCACTTGAGCTGTTTTTCTACAGCTTACATATAGCAACTGCAAACTCTGTTAATATAAGTAATGTTTTGCTTTAACATGGTTCAGCTATTTGTGTTACTGTTCTAAACAGAAGCACGTACTTCAGGTCTGTGATCGTTCTCCATTTAGATTGGGTATTAGATATTTTTATCTGATTGGTGATTATGTGATTATTTGAGAGGCGGAAATCAGTGTAGACGCTGCTAATTATTCTTGCATAATGCGAAACTCTTATCTTCAGTACTGCAAAACACACCTTCAAACAGACGTGTCCTCAGCCAAATATGATACATGATAAAGGACACAGATCAATATTATGCAATACAGTCTGCCTTTTATTTATGTTTCTAATCGTAGCTAAATGAAATATCATCATGTCACATCCCGCATTGTGGACAGACTGGCATTACAGGCAGTTTGTTTGGGCAACACACTACAATGCTAAATACTGTATGTATGCAGTTTTATTTCCCCAAACAGTTTTACTATTCAGCCAATGCTGGATATAATAGATTGTGATTTCATTTGCATATTACAAATAACCTACTTGTATTTCATATTGTAGTTCATTAGATACTCTCAGCAATTTCAGGACTTGATATCTGAAGACACCTGAAAATGCTACAGCGAGTGACTTCACAGCTTCACTGCGTCTACTTACGACTGGACTAATATGGGGGGAAAAATGTTTTTCATCCTTATTAATACTTACAATGACCACTTTTCAGATCCATAATTCTTTTAGATTACCGTCCAATATTTAAAGCATGATATGGCAAAACCTTAATGCGGCAATCTGGAAACATAATACCTTGTTACTGAATACTGGGGCTTTCTGCTTATCTGTTTGACAAGAGTGAACTCAGCATTTATAGGACAATGAGCATGCACCTGTCTCACCTGCAACTAAAAGGGATGCAGCTAAAGCTATTTCACATGGATATCTCATTTCCTATGCACCTTTCCAAAAAAATGTTACTTGCCAACATATTTTCTTAAAACTTAAACTGCAAAATAATTAAACTCAAGACTGGGCTGGATTTGACCAAACCAAGGTTAAAGGCTTCATTTTGCCTGTACAAAAATACTTTTCATATTAATAATATGTCTGGCCTTCTCAGTCTTTTCAAAATAGCAGAGTGAGAGAACTATAAAGGCAATATACTGCAAGCTTCAATTGATAACATTTAACACTTCTTGGAACTAAAAGGCTTTTATGAATCCCTTCATACCTATGAATGCCTGGACTCCACCACTGCTGTGTCACATTATTGGAGTGGAATATCTCTTTCTGCCATCTCAGAGGGAGATGTTCAATTTACCCTTTACTCCCTTTTACTCAGGGGCGTACAGAAAACTCTGGCACTCACCGGAATTTTACAGAAAAAATTCCAGTTTAAGACACGTCCAATTTTCATGTTGATGATAATATTTGACAAACTCCAGAGTCTTTAAAAATGTCATCCATCAGCCTACTTTTTTAAAAACAAAGGATAACATTCCTATAGATGCTTTTTTTTTATA
>JANDJT010000131.1:13505608-13518543 GCA_024331685.1 Stegophilus panzeri | reverse complement strand
ATTCTTTCCATTCTGTCCACGCTGTTAAAAGACCAAAGATGTTAATTATAGACATGGTACTGATAACATACACACTCTCTTCTACTTGTAGATTTTCTCAGCAAAAGCAGAGACCCTGTCTTAATTCTCCATTTGGATGTGGAATTAAATGAAGGTTTATATTTTCAGTCAGTAAAAAAGAGCAAATAGGCCACAAATTAAACAACGTAAACAACTTATTCAAACCCAACGGTAACTGTCGGCACCAATAACAGTTTATTTGTCTATTTCTCAGTTCACAAACCTGAGGTGACTGACACAGCAAATTATTCACCCTTGGTTAGAATGCTCTCTCTTGACTACTGTGCCTGCATTATTTGTGTGGCAAGTTTTTCAAGGAACGTATTTGGGCATATTCTGGCTTTTATTTTGAGTACTAAAAACCACATATTAAATCGTGTCTACGGCACTCGTCATAACCGAAACTGTCCGAGTACTGCATAAGGCCTAGTTTATACACTTACATATTTGTGAACATGTGAGGACATCATGTGCAGGTGGTTGCATAGGTGTCTCATCATATTTGTCCACTAGGCTTATGGTTCTCAAAATAGGCTTCGAGGTCCCTTAAAATCATGTGACTATGTTGGTGATTTATATCAGCCCAGCACTTATAAAACTACTGGGGCGGTGACGCACTTCAGGCAATAACTGACAGGTCTGACTCTGTTGAAAAACCAATAAAACCTTCCACTTCAGCTGGGGGGGATCTCCTATGAGCGATACAGGGTTAACTGTGCTTTAGCGCTCACTGGCAATTAATAATCGTTTGTTGAATCAGTATCGCTAAAGTTTAAATATTTTAAGTGACATATGCACATATTATTGATATGTGTATTGATTATAGGAACTGACATTCTTCAAATAAAGTAAGTAAGGCTTGCTGGAAAAACGTTGCACAAAACAGACAGTTACTACAGAGACAAACTGCCTCTTGCAGAACATGAACATGTCTCAATTTTTAAAACATATTTTATAATTAGTGTTATCTAACTCTGTGAATGTATTTTTTTGCTGTTAATAGGTGCCTGAGGAGCAAAATGCAAAATGAAGCGTGTTGGGTCAAAGCAAACTACTCTGAAGTGCATTAAAAGGTGTATTGTGCCCTGTTATTGGGCTCCACATAGTGCTAAAAGCAAAGTACATAGTTAGTCTTTGTTTTTATAGACAAAGGTGTATAAAAGCAGGTCAAACTGGTAGACCATTTTTCCTTCCAAGTTATTTTCCAGCTGCTGTATTACTTGTCTAATTTGTGTTATTTTTAAAGAAAATAACAACTTGTCTACGAAGTTTAATTGTTAGTGGTAATTCAGAAATCGTTTGGTTTTTCTTTCTACCAGCATTTCAGCTGGCAATGATAGTCTACCAGCTTGACCAGTTTGGCCTGTGTTTTGGATGCTGGTAGCTGGTCAGATACCAGTCAGATGGATTTTTCAGCAGGGAAGGTAGCCTGAGAGAATATTTAACGCTGCTATTCACTGCTAATGGTAGTTATATAACTAAGCTAATTTCACAATTTGAGAAAAGCAAAATACTTGAAGGGTGTGTCTTCAAGTGAATGGGGTTCCTATGGCCTCAAACGCACCCACCAGTCTTTTCCTATAGGTGTGTCTGAAGCTCATTTGACTCAAATATTACAGGCTGGTAGTGAATCCACCTGCTCTGGCACTCATCACTGACAGAAAAGTGGACTTTACTATGTTTTCTGGTTTCTATAAAGTACTTGAATGAGTTCCATGGCCAGTATGGCTTATCTACATCTGTTTCAGCTGAAATGTTTTTCATATTTCAACTTGTCAGCATGCTGGAGTGAGCTGAGGAGATGTGTATGGTGGCACTTTCATAGTGCTGACTAGGGATGAAACTTTGCCGGTTTCATGATAAACCACGATAAAATTCCTCGACGGTTAGTATTACCATGTCACATTTAATTATCATTAAAACCGTGCTCGATTCTCGTGATTTGTAAAATTTGCGGTAAATGCTGTCCACACACACCCAGCATGAGTCCGACGCAGGCGCAGCATGCAACATTGATTTTTGAGTGTGAAAACGGACCACACTTCAGATTTGGTCCTCTTGGAAGGTTGGAAAATCTCCCGAGTGTCGTCACTGCCTTCCGCCGTGTTCTCTAACTGAACTAAATGATTGCAGCAAGCCTAGTGACAACCATCCATCATTTTATAGTCAAATATGAAACCTGTTTAAATGATTTCAGTTTGTGTATCAGTACTTTTTTGTACATTTTCAGTACATTTTAACAATACCGTGATAATACTGATAACTGTGATAGTTTTGGTCACGATAATCATGATATGAAATTTCCATACCGTTACATCTCTAGTGCTGACCCACAATCAGTCCTCAGGGACTATTGGCCAGATATTTAATTCTGCTTGATGATAAAAACAACTGAAGAAAAATAATAATTGGTTGGGCAGATTAGTGTTAATTATCATTTTGTAAGCAGGAAAAGCATGTAGCTTCACTGTAGTTGAATAACTTTAGGCAGGTGACTGTATTAGTGTTGTAATAGTGGTGCAGCTACGTTCTGTCACGAATTGGTTGAGAAGGCAGTTGCAAGTACAGATCGGTGTTTATTAGAGTGAAGCACACAAATACAAAGACTATGTATACGAAACAAAACAAACTAGATACACGTGGAAAGAACTTGAACACAACATGGGCTAAGTGACTCACAAC
This sequence comes from Stegophilus panzeri, assembly GCA_024331685.1. Classification (NCBI taxonomy): domain Eukaryota; kingdom Metazoa; phylum Chordata; class Actinopteri; order Siluriformes; family Trichomycteridae; genus Stegophilus; species Stegophilus panzeri. The sequence goes on along the minus strand of JANDJT010000131.1, from coordinate 13,515,801 downwards.
GCAACTACACAAGACAAAAGCTGGACAGTGAGGCACGTAGAATGCAGAACTTAGTGACACTAATTAGGTGAAACAGGTGCATGTGATCAGTGAGGCATGCGACTTGATCATGATAGGAAGCTGATAGGAAGTGTAGTTCTGCGCCATATTCGACACCACAATGACCCATTCCTCTGATTTAGCTTTAATGTAGCCATGCTACATTTTTTTTAATGTCTTATCTAGCTACAGTCTAAGTATACTTCTATAATAAGATGTTCCTGCTTTGCATCATTTTCACAGACCTGGAATTGTAATTCACAGTCAGTGTTGTGTCATTGGTAATAACTGTACACCAGCTCAGATATGTCAAAGGTTATCACGCCTCAGCTTCAGACGCGTAAGAAGTTCACTGTGACTGGCAGGAGCCGCAGCCAATCAGGAGAGAGATATTGAGAGAGCGTATAAACAAGAGTGAAAGAGTTTCACTTTCTAGTACACTACATTTTATTGGAAGAAAAAGACTGATTGAGTTGGTTTGGTGCAACAAGATTGGCATGTTAAGGAAACACAACAAATTTGTTTATCCAACAAAAAAAGTGCCCCAAATAGTAGGGATGGGCGGTATTGACTTAAAATTATATCATGATATTTTCTGGTGTTTACTGTGATAATGATATCAGTGACGATATAAATATAGTACCATTCACCACTGTTTTTGGCGACAAGTGACAGCTGCATGCAGTCTTGAGCGCCTCAGAAACACAAACATTGATCTAAAAGTAAAACTGATTTTCTGTAATAAAACCAGTTCCAAATTGTAGAGGTAGCTCCTTATTTAACGATAAATTCCTCCTCAACTTCACGTCCACCTTCCGCCATAGTTGTTTTCGCTCTGCACGTGAGCTGCAAATGGGTCGCACACAGAAATACGTCATCAACAAGGCTTTATCATTGTCACGGGAAGACAAATTCTTATTGTGGGGAGAATTTCTACCGGTATATCGCAAACTATAAGATATTGCCCATCCCTACCAAATAGTATACTGAAATCCAGATAACACGGGGATCGCACATGAGTATAACAGAACAGAAATAGCCTGAAGTAAACAAATGAAAAATGGCACTCCTTATGAGGAAACAAGTAAGGGCTGGAAAGACATCACGTACATTTTACCCAGCCAAGTATAGAATATCTAGCAAGGATTTTAAAGACATTAAAAAAAAGTTGATACTCGTTACGACTTCCTGAGTCGCAAATATTTTCCTAACACCGCTGTTCCTGTACACAGAATGCTGAGAAATGTGCAATAAATACCAAAACAATGAAACATGTATAGCATGTATATATTTTGAAAATGTTCAATAAAACTCAGTATTCAGTATCTAAACACATTCCAATACTCACTCACCTGTCAATCATCTTTCCATTTATTGTATTTTTAAATACTGGAGATATTAGTAGAGGTGATATACTTTTTATTAAACATTTTTAAATACACTATCCATGCTTGATTTTCATTTTAGAAATAATTGTGCACTCTATTAAAAATTAGGGGGTTTTTGAGGTTATGTTTCCTTGTAGAGCTGTATCTTTATCAATAGGGAACCTAGTTTGGTTGGTGTGTTCAGCAATTTGAAAAATGATCTTTAAAAAAACAAAAATCCGTGCCATGATATTTTTGTCAGATCGCCCACCCCTAAGTGGAATCTTGGGGAGAGCCTCTACATTCAGCACACAGTCTGATACATTCTTTGTGTTGTGAGATTACAGCAGAACAACCCTTTTCCCTTCAACCAGAGCTTATATTTTAGCTAGCTGGCTTTAGAGAGCTAGCTAACTCAACCTTAGGTGTCTAGTTGGTTGCTGCTGCTGGATCAAGCAGTTACAGTGAGCGCTAACCTGCTGATGGGAGCCAAAAGTCAAGCTCTTGTTGAGAGGTTTTGCACTTTCATCTGGTACTCCATGTCTCTGACAATCTCACTGATAATCACACCAATAAAATTCTTTTATTCACAAAACACTTCTGTAATACTGAGTAATCGTGAGCTGTCTGTACTTGGGGTTTGTCCCAAACTGTTTACAACCATACTAAATAGTATATCACTACACTCTGGTGTCATTGCAGTTGAAGTATAATACTTAGTGTGCATTGTGCAGTTTGGGTCACAGCCTTGAATTTTGTATACATCCACTTGTAGCTATGAGATTACTAATAACAGTGAATGAGTAGCACAGCACACCTGACGTTATGAAGTATGATGTTTATCCAGAAGTAACTCATTCCAAAATCTTACATAGTAGGGGCAGTGGTGACTTGGCGGTTAAGGCTCTGGGTTACTGATTGGAAGGTCAGGGGTTCAAGCCCCAGCACTGCCAAGCTGCCACTGTTGGGCCCTTGAGCAAGGACCTTAACCCTCTCTGCTCCAGGGGCGCTGTATCATTGCTGACCCTGCGCTCTGACCCCAGCTTCCTAACATGCTGGGGTATGCGAAGAAAAGAATTTCACTGTGCATGTGTATATGTAATTAATAAAGACTCATTATCATTACATCCTGTAGCGTTAAACTTCATTACGCTAGTAAAATGGTAAATGGTCTGCATTTATATAACGCTTTTATAACCTTAGCGGTTCTACAAAGCACTTTACGCTGGTTCTCATTCACACACACACTCACACACCAATGGTAGCAGAGCTGCCATGCAAGGCACTAGCTTGCCATTGTGAGCATCTTGGCGTTCAGTGTCTTGCCCAAGGACACTTCGACATGTGGATTCATGTGGGCCGGGAATCGAATCACCAGCCCTAGGATTAGTGGACAACTCGCTCTACCACCTGAGCCACAGCCGTCCATCTATCCGTCCATCTATCCGTGCAACCGCCCGTCCTTCTGAGATTCTCAGATTCTTTGCTATAGCTCAAGAACTATATGTTTGAATGTTTGTAGGATGATATGGAATTATGATTGCAACCAGCAGATGATTGAAGAACTGTTTGGATTTTGATCCAAACAGTCTCAAGGTCACAGCAAGGTCGAATGTCTGAAATAGTTTTTCTTCAATAGCGTCCTTCCTGTTTGAAATATATTTTAGAAGCATTTCAGGCATACATATTTGTCACAAGAAGGACTAGACTTTCTGCCGATGCTGTTATCTTCAAATTAACATCTTTATTAATTTGTGTAAACAAATGACACGAATTAAGACAGTCTTGTAACTACTGGTTCCTGTGTGTGGATTGAGGTAGAGGATTATAGTCCTCAAATATCGCATCTTACCCATTGTGCAGCAGAAAGAAAAATGTAACCCTGAATCTAAAAACTAAATGAAAAAGATGATTATAAACCTTGGCTTATTCCATACTTTAGCGCACTGCTAAGGTGAGTCATACTGTAGGGTGTTTTATACAGATTCAGGATGTGACACATTGTATTAGCTAACTTTTTTATGGTTTGATCATAAAAGGACGCAGCAAAAAGGCAATCGAACCAACAAAGGAGGACTTCTTGAGAGCACAACTTAGCCTTTGATAACAATGTAGTGTAATGTCACATAAAACTTAGTCATGAGTCATAGAACACAAAGTATATAATGAACAAATAATGTTGAGCCATGAGCATACATCCTTAATATTAAGTCCATTCCGAATCTCAATTTTTTTGATTGGCGGTTAATTTTTTTCACTTTTTTTTTTTTTTTTTATTGCATCCTGATAGTGCAGCTTTGTGATTGATCAGTGCAACTTCTCATTATATTTGTGTGCTTTAGTTCATTTGAATATGGCCTCGTTTTGTTATTCTCTGAATGGTGCGTCAGGAAGGTGTCATCATGCATTCATGTAAATGTTTGTGGCTTATGCAAGCAGGTTATGCCAGGCCCCACAAAAGCTTATTGTCATACTCCAGCTCTATGCTTAGCTTTCTGTAATATTTTTTGTGTGCGTGTGTGTTTATCACAGAAAAATGCGAAGGGACAGGACCTGTTTGATCAAATCATGTATCATTTGGACCTTGTGGAGGCTGATTATTTTGGACTGCAGTTCATGGACCCGGAGCAGGTTGCGGTGAGTGCTTATCTATAAATAGGTTTGTGTGTGTGTGTGTGTGTGTGTGTGTGTGTGAGAGAGAGAGAGAGAGAGAGTGTGAAACAGAAGAAGGTACTGAACTTGAGTCTAAAAGTGTGCGTGATGAAGCCACTCTACATCAATCAGATGTAGATTTTCAGCACTTTACTTCCTCACTGCTGTTATGCTAACTTGTGCTATCTCTCTCTCTCTTTCTCTCTCTCTCTGTCTTTCTTTCTCTCTCTCTCTGTCTCTCTCCTTCTCATTTTTTCTTCAGCACTGGCTGGATGCTGGCAAACCCATAAAAAAACAGATTAGATGTAAGTCTTCAACACACATACACACACACAGTTCACAGGTATTATAGCATTGAGTGATTGGGTCATAGCAGGTGTCTGATGTCCTTTTGCTCGTCATCTGCGGTTGCCATGGTGATGTTTGTTACGAGTGGGTGTAAGAGTGTTTACTTTGTGGATGGGGCAGAAGCCAGTCCTAGTAACCCAGGCAAAGAACACGCCCACCTCAGGTAGCTGGTGTGAAATTGAAACCACTGGCATGTAAAACACAAAGTTGCCCTTAATAGGGACTGGGACTTCTGTGTACTCTGATAAGAAGATGTACAGGCTATCAGAGAGAGAGAGAGAGAGAGAGAGAGAGAGAGAAAGTAGAGAGGACAGACAGCGAGCATGCCTAAGTGATGGAACTTATCAATATGTAAAAAGCATATAAGCTAAATGCTTTAGGTTTATATGTATTTTAATAAATCAAGCCTGTGTAATCTCTAGTCTGGTTTAGCTCAATAACGCACAAATCAGATTTGCCACCGTTGATTGTTGAATTACTTACAATGGATATAAAAAGTCTACAAACCCCTGTAAAAATGGCAGGTTTGTGTGATGTAAAAAAATGAAACCAAGATAAATCATGTCAGAACTTTTCCGCCCTCATTGTGAAATTACACCGTATAAAAATTAGGTAGAAAAACAATTCTAAACATTTTAGGGAAAAATATGAAAAATAAAAAAAGCTACAGTAACCTGGCTGATCACTACAGTGACCAAATTTGTAAAAGGACAAGACAAAACCTTACCAGGGATGCTACAAAGAGACCTTGACAGCATTAAAGGAGCTGCAGGAATATCTGACAATACTGATTACTCTCTGTGACAACAATCTCTCATATTCTTCACATGTTTGGGCTATGGGGTAGGGAGCAATGTGGCAAAATGTGTTCAGGTCCGATGAGACCAATTCCAAAAGGTATAATAATTCCATAATTCCAGAAGGTATGTTTGGTGCAAAAAAACAAAACAAAACACATGACCGAAAGAAAAGGCAAAGCACAACTACGCAGAAATAATCCACAGTCACTTCACAAACACCAAGGACACAAGGCGTATGTGGCAAGGCATTCAGGCCATCACAGACTGCAAAGCTACACCACCTGTCTGTGATGATGACGGCTCGCTCCCAGATACCGTGAATGATTTCTACACACGCTTCGAAGCACGGACCAACATGCCAGCGAGGAAAACCACCCCTACTCCCAACGACCAAGTACCTTGTCTGTCTGCAGTAGACATCAAGGAAAACTGTATCCCGACTCAACCCATGGAAAGCTGCAGGTCTTGACAACATGCCTGGCCGAGTGCTCGGGGAATGTTCTGATCAGCTTGCAGACGTCCTCACAAACATCAACATTTCCCTGAGCCAAGCAGTTGTCCTTGTGTGCTTCAAGATGACCATCATCCCTGTGTCGAAGAAATCATCTGTGTCCTGCCTGAATGACTACCGGCCTGTTGCACTCGAACCTATCATCATGAAGTGCTTCGAGCGGCTAGTCATGAAACACATAAAGAGCAGTCTTCCCAACACACAGGACCCACTTCAGTATGCATACCATCCCAACTGCTCAACAGAGGACACCATATCTGCTACCATCCATCTGTCTGTAATCCATCTAGACAAAAAGGACAATTATGTAAGGATGCTGTTCATAGACTTCAGTTCAGCATTCAACACAATCATACCACAACAACTGACAACAAAGCTAAGCCTGCTGGGTTTAAACACTTCCCTCTGTAACTGCATCCTGCACTTTCTGACCGGGAGAACCCAGTCCATCAGGATCTACAACTCCACCTCCAGCACCCCTACACTGAGCACCGGCACGCCCACACTGAGCACCGGCACGCCCACACTGAGCACCGGCATGCCCACACTGAGCACCAGCATCCCCACACTGAACACCAGCACCCCCCAGGGCTGTGTGCTCAGTCCCTGCTGTTTATCCTTCTGACTCATGACTGTGCTGCAAAGTTCAGTTCTAATCATATCATCAAGTTTGCTGATGACACTACAGTTGTGAAGAGTCAGCGTACAGGGAGGAGGTGAATCAGCTGGCAGAATGGTGTAGACACAACAATCTCTTAATGTTGATAAGACTAAAGAGATGATTGTCGACTTCAGGAGAACCCAAGCGGCCCACTCACCACTGTACATCAATAGAATAACTGTGGAGAGAGTCAAAAGCTCCAAGTTTCTTGGTGTGTACATGACTGAGGACCTCTTCTGGACTCTCAACACCACCTGCCTAGTCAAGAAGACCCAGCAGCGCATCCACTTCCTGTGGAGGCTGAAAAGGGTCAAACTCCCCCGTCCCATCCTCACATCCTTCTAGAGAGGGACGATAGTCTCACTGTGTGGTACGGGAACTGCACAGCCTCCGACCGAAAGACCCGACAGAGCACAGACCTGAATCCAACTAAAAATCTGTGGGGTGATCTGAAGCGGTCTGGGCACAGGAGATTCCCTTACAATTTGATGGATCTAGAATGTTTTTGCAAGAAAGAGTGTGAAAATATTGCCAAGTCAAAATGTGCCATGCTGATAAACTCTTACCCAAAAAGACTGAGTGATGTAATAAAATCTAAAGGTGCTTCAACAAAGTATTTGTTTAGGGACGTGTCCATTTATACAACTAGGTTATTGTAAGTCCCGTCCCCCCCCCTTTTTTTTGTATACTTTGCAATTTCACATAAAAGGTGGAAAAAGATCTGACAAGATTTATCTTACTGTCATTCTTTTACTCACAAAATTCTGCCAATTTAACAGGGATATGTAGACTTTTTATATCCACTGTATACATACGTTACGAGGGTGCGTGTGTGCGTGTGTGCGTGTGTGCGTGCGTGTGTGCGTGTGTGCGTGCGCGTGCGTGTGCGTGTGCGTGCGTGTGTGTGTGTGCGTGTGCGTGTGTGTGTGTGTGTGTGTGTATACAGGTAGGTTAGAACTAGCCAGTTTGTATAAATGTTTTTTTAAATAAAAATCTGGCTGTATAAATACAGCCTTGCCAACCTTGCGCATTTTACCACAGTACACTGCTATAAGTTCTCACACAAAAATATGCAAAAAGAGCAGTCTTCTTTTCCCCCCAATAAAAACAGCAAACGAGCAACTCGACACATGAATCTAGAATTGTGGAGGTGTTTTGAACCTTCTAATATTAACTGACACCCTGGAGGACCTGCTCTCTTCCCTTCATCTCGCATTAATTTCTAGTCTCCTCTAGACATTCTTTCTTTAGAATACATGCACCTTTGCTTTCCGTCAAGAAATTGCGGACAGTTTTGCAACATCTCGCATCAAGAGCTCGCTAGTGCACTTTTTTTTTTCTTTTTCTTTTTTGCTCTTACACCCTCCTATTCTACACAGGCTTCACATTGCTCTTGAGTCATACTGAATGTGTCAGCGAACTGACGTGTGTCTCTATGACAACTTAGTGTGGCCTTGGCTTTTGAATTTGTTTTGCTTTTTGTTTCTTTTATTTCCTTCAGTCTTGGTATACAGATTGCTGTCTTTTGATGAAAATCTCATTTCAGTCACGTTTTCTTTCCATGTTTCCACTGTACACCATTTAAGCCCCGTTCTCTTCCGCTGCTGGTTCCGTCTTTCTCTCTCTTTCAGACGGCCCACCATACAGGCTGTTTTTCAGAGTGAAGTTCTACTCTTCAGAACCCAATAACCTTCATGAGGAGTTCACGAGGTAAAAAGTACAGCAGGACTGATTTTGATATGGTACAATGTGTTATTTCTAGCAAAAGGTGTTTATTTGAATATTTGCTGTGTGTGTGGGGGGAAAAGGCTTGGATGCAGGCAAACTGATCTACTATTTCATTCAGATATTTTTGTTTGTTTCAAAAAATAAAATGCCAGAATGAAGGAAAATGATTTTGTCCACAGATAAATGGAATCGACTTCTACTTCCTTTATAATAAGGAAATATTCATTTATATAAATTGTCTATATTCAAGTTCTTTTTCTTCATATAATTTTGAAGTAAATATATAGCGTATTATTCACGATTCGTCTCAAAATATATTATTTGCTAACTACTATGGATTATAACAGCAACTATAATGAGACTATACATGTATGTAATTATGAGGAGTGTTATAAGGGTTAATAAGCTCTAAAGTACAACTATACCCATGTACAATCACAGTGACGATAAAGGACTATAATCAAGTCAAATGAAGTGGAATAATTTGGACTGTGATGATCTAACTGACTGTATTTTTCATAGGTACCTCTTTGTGCTGCAGCTCAGACAAGACATTCTGTCTGGCAAGTAAGAATTGCTTTCACACACCATATAGAAATAAAGCCAAACTGTTCAGTAACCTTTTTGCTTTCTACATATCCTCCACAAGAGTTCTGTGCCATATTTTTTGCCGTTTCTCCTCACACAACCAACAGTAATATTTAATGCTTTAGTGTGATCTTAATTCTGGGAAGTGTGACTCAGGCTGTGGCAGTGGAATAGTAATAAGCTACTTCATATTCATGCGATGTTCTGAAGTTGTGGTGGAAGTGTAATATGGAATAAGCGTTGCTGTTCTTGCTGACTGTTTCCAGAATCGTATGAGTACGCACGTGTACACACGCACGCACACGCGCACACACCCACGAGGTCTTGCTTTCTGCTACAGTCCAGTAGAATCTCTGTTTCAGTGTCTTAATGTGGGTCTGATCCCCTGAGAGCTGCTCTGGTCTTATAATAAAAGAAACTGATGAGGAACCAACACTAGTTTCTAATTTAAGAGCATTGACACACTTTCCCACACAGGGGATACACTCATTCTTTCTCCAGCGGCATCTCTGTCTCACATACATACAGAGAAATACTGTATGTCTACTGGGTCTTTATCACACACTTGCTTGGTCTTGGTTTAAAGAATAAGCACAAAATTGCCTCATATTCATAAAATCTGGTTTAATAACACATTTACAAGCCATTTGATGCATCAATAAGCCTTTCCTTTTCCCTGAGCAGATTAAAGTGTCCATATGATGTATCTGTGGATCTTGGGGCTTATTGCCTACAGAGTGAGTCCTTATATGTGTGTTAGTGTGTGTATATGTACATGTATGTTGGTGTGGGTATTAGGTGTGTAGTATTTCTCTTTGCATTTGTGCATTTACAATATAGTCTGTTTTGTTCTTACAAATACACTGTCCTGTGTGTGCCTTGTTCAGGTGAGTTGGGAGATTGCGACCCACTGGAACACACTCCGCTGTTGGTGTCGGAGTTCCGTTTCTCGCCTAACCAGACAGAGATCATGGAGGCGGACATTTACCGCAAATGGGCCGAGTGCAGGTAAGCTAAAAAGTGTGCATTTCAGGACAGTCTGTCAGCCAATACATTAGCATTAGAGCTCTGAAACCTGTCTGTATGACTTCTCTGTTTGTCACGGGCTGCGTGTGGGTGGGTGTTCCTGGCACTGATTAAAGAGTGGCGGAGTCATTCACACGGTGTCAGATTAAAACCTCCCTATTGACCCCATGTTAATCCTGCTGACAGAAATAGGCCAAAAAGATTTTCCTAAAAAGATTTTCTGTGTAGTTTTGATTATACTGCTGAAACGAGTACATATTTAATCTCTGTTTATTGCAAGCATATATTCAGGTGCATCTCAAAAAATTCGAATATCGTGGAAAAGTTCATTTTTTTCCGTAATTTAATTCAAAAAGTGGAACTTTCATATGTTCTAGATTAGTTACACATAATGTGAAATATTTCAAGCCTTTTTTGTTTGTTTGTTTTAATCTTGATGATTATGGCTTACAGCTCATGGAAATCAAAAATCC
>JANDJT010000131.1:13482997-13495497 GCA_024331685.1 Stegophilus panzeri | reverse complement strand
ACCCCACCCCTTTACATCCAGCCCACTGAAATGGTACACAATCCACCACCTCACAGGTAAACACACATTCACCTACTGCTAAATGCTCAGTTCTGTATTTAATGCTGTTGCTGTTATCTACAATTTCAATTTATAGCAGCAAGACATGTAGTGTGAGTTGACACAGATCTTCCTTCATCGTTAGTGATTGTTTGCATCTACCTTTCTGATCATTTTTGTGTCTACATCTTTCATACATTTGAGCTTTTGAATCTTGGGTGGATTATACATTAGATGTGCCTAAATTTAGCATTTGAAAAAGTTGCTCATTTTTGCATGTATCATTTTCATCATTACTTGTGTGTCTTGCATGTATGTCTGGTCCAGACCACCCCATTCAGGCAGACCCTCTTTCAGCGACATAGTATTGGAGGCTCCATATGACCACACGGGAAGGAGTGTGTCTGTCAAGTACAAAGACAAAGTTATGACTGCACTCTGAGTGTGTAGGAGTCACACACCTTAATGAAACAGGACAGCCCTGAACAACTAACGAAATCCACTGCTCATCCTATCATCACAGCTGCTTCAGTATCTGCATTTCATCCTACACATTGGGTACTAACCCTGTGTTTTATCTCATCCATCCATTTATCTATCCATTCATCCATCATTTCTCATGTGACTGGACTCAGCCCCATAACTGTTATGGGGAGAAAAAAAAAATCTTACTAAGGAATTGATGGAAACAAGTTTGTCCAAGACTTTTTGGCTTTCTGCCGGTCTACTTTGTTACTTTCTCAGCGATTGTTAGAAACCATCATTGATCAGACTTAAATAAAAATGCAGCATGTATCAGTTGCTTCACAAGCTAAGCTTGTTTTAATGTTATAACTGCGTTAATTTTACGTTTGGGGGCTTATGGGATTTACTGTTGGTCTGTGTGAACAACTTTTATGCCAAAGTTTACCCTGTTTTAGAATAAGTATGGCATCTCCACCATCCTGTTGTTTACAAGAACTGATCATATATGCCAGGGCCACATTTTTTTTTTTTTTTAATGCAAAGTTCTCTCTACAAGCATTAAATCCAATTATCGCTTGTTATGTAAATGTCTTTCTTGCCTTAACAACTGCAACTTCATTGACAGTTGCAGTAGTGACTGTGTTTTCACATTAATGCTACTATAGTGAAACTATAGTCAGAAAGGACGAGGTGTTCGTGGCCATCACTGATCAGCAATTGTTGCAATGGAAACTGCTTCAGTGAATAAATGCACAGTTTACACTATAACATGCTAGTTGTAGTATTTTTTTTTTTTACCCTAAATGACTTCATACTTCAACATACGTCTGACCTGGCCCAGATAAAAACACTTTTAGACTAAAATATACAGTGCTGTGAAAAAGTATTTGCTTTTATTACTGATTTATTACTGTGTATATCTCATACAAATTGTTTCAGAAATTAAAACTAAATCTACTAAACAAAGGCAACCTGAGTAAACACAAAATACAGTTTTTAAATGATAACATTATTTATTAAAGTAAAAACGTTATCCAGTACCAACTGGTCCTGTGTGAAAATGTATTTGCCCCCGTAGTTACTAATTCCCCAAATCTATGAAACTGCATTCATAATGGGGTCCAGCTGAAGGCCTGATTATCAACACTTAAATAGAACTTTCTGAAGGCCTGATTATCAACACTTAAATAGAACTTTTTCAACAGCATGAAGTTGGTTAAAAGGTCTTACCCAGTAACACTATAACACAACTATGCCAAAGTTGAAAGAAATTCCAGAAATGTGGAAGAAGGTGATTGAAATACATCAGTCTGGGAAGGGTAATAAAGCTATTTCAGCGGCTCTGGGACTCCAAAGAATCTCCAAAGATAATGGCTCTTCAGTGAGAGCCATTATCTCCAAATGGAAAAACTCAGCACAGTAGTGAACCTTCCCAGAAGTGGTCGACCTTCCAAAATTCCTCCAAGAGCACAGCAATGACTCATCCAGCAAGTCACAAAGAGCCAAGGACAAGATCAAAGGAACTACAGGCCTCTCTCACATCAATAAAGGTCACTGTTCATGACTCCACTATCAGAAAGACACTGGGCAAAAATGTCATCTATGGAAGAGTGGTGAGGTGAAAACCACTGCTAACCCAGAAGAACATTAAGGCTCGTCTGAATTTTGCCCAAACGCACCTTGATGATCCTCAAACCTTTTGGGAGAATGTTCTCTGGATAGATAAGTGGAAGGTGGAACTGTTTGGAAGACAGGGGTCTTGTTACATCTGGCGTAAACCAAACACAGAATTCCACAAAAAGAACCTCATACCTACAGTCAAGCATGGTGGTGGCAGTGTGATGTTGTGGGGATGCTTTGCTGCTCAGGGTCTGGGAAACTTGCAATAAATTGAGGGAAACATGAATTCTTCTCTCTACCAGAAAATCCGTAAGTTAAAACTCAAGAGCAACTGGATTATGCAGCAAGAAAAGTCCTAGTTTTAGAAGTAAGTGAAAGACTGATCTCCAGTGATCTGAAGCATTTGGTTGCAGTTATTGCTGCTAAAGGTGGCACAACCAGATTTTAAGTTTAAGGGGACAATTAGTTTTTCACATGGGTGAAAGGTGTTGGATAACTTTTTTTTGCTTGAATAAAATAAATGAATAAATAAAAACTGTATTGTGTGTTTAATCAGGTTGCCTTTGTTTTATGTTGCATTTCGTTTGAAGATCTAAAACTGTTTAGTATGAGATATACACAAAAACAGAAGAAATCACTTTTTCACACCACTTTATATATTGATTTCATAACAAAGTCCAGGGTTCACCTTTTCACTTTCATTTGCATACTTTTACTTTGTATGTGTGTGTGTAAAATAGTGCACACAATGTTTCTATTGTCCTAGAAAATATTTACCTGAGGGAAAAAATATTATTTGGCTGTCTGATTAAATTCTTGAAAGAGATTAGTCGTGTTCACGTACAGTTTGGTTACATTTTTGTAATTATGGCAATGTTTTACACTCAAACGTTAATGCATGACAATATTTGATATTTAACATCCTTTTTGGTTTGGTTCTCTAAACTATGTCTATATATTATGCTATATTGAAAATGTTTTACTTTCTCACCACTGGTAGAATAAAAGTAGTTCTTATTAGTGGACAAATACTGTGCAGCAGGGATTCCCAACCAGGGGTGTGTAAACCACTAGGGGGTTGTGCTGGCATTGCAGGGGATTCATGCGTCTTTATAGAAAGATGCGTCTTTATATCAATGTTGTATTAAATTAAAATGTAAAAAAATATTTTGTACAAGTTATAATAATAATAATAATAATAATAATAATAATAATAATAATAATAATAATTAGAACTTGTAAAGTATTTAAAAGTAAATATATTTTTCACAAACTGAAAAAAGTAACAAGTCTTGCCATTTCTTATGAAGGGTTTGTGTAATATCCATGGCGTACTTAAGGCAAATAAGTTAGGCTGAAGAGGTTTAGCTGACACAAATTTTTGGGAGCCCCTGCTGTATATTATCTGTGAAAGTTTGGATACATGAGATTGAGTATATAATTTTCATTGTCTCAACATTTAAAAAAACAAAAAAAAAAACCAAAAACCAAACAAACAACAGCAACATTTTTTTTATAAAGGCTTGTAATTTGACTTTTCTGCATCAAAATGTACTTTCTAAAATATAAATTTACTATGAACAAGTAGTTTTTACTTCAATTGTTCCCCAAGCAAGTAGTTTTCATGTAGAACCTGGGAGAAGCAACCAACAATTGCTCAGCCTATTTAAGAACTTTAAGAAAAGCATCCTGACTGAAGCTCCGTCATACATCTGTAGCTGATTGAGTAGATGCCAAGAGTGTGAAATCCCTTCTATGAACAAGTGTATCCAAACTTTTGATTAGTACATAGTATACACTGGTAAGAATTTATGATTGACCTGGAAATCCTGAATATGCACTTATTAATACTCTCTTGTACTGAGCTGATGAGTAAATCCATACCCATATTCAGATGTTCACAATGTTTACTAGTTCTCTGCACACTATGTAATATGTTTCTTTAGTTTCCCACTGAGCAGTGCAGATACCCAAAGGTTCAGTGTGGAAGAGAATGAGACTCTGCTTTCTGCAACACTCCGCTACTGCTATCGTTGGCATGGATATGAGAAACAGGAAGTCCCATGCCTCACTTTAACAAAGCCTAGTAAGAATTCAAACGAACCATTCATCTAATCTAAATGAATCCACTGAATCTGTCTGTGCAGTGTTTGCAGCTTTCTTTTGTTTCAGAGCCATGGGATGTTCCTGCAGGACACACACAAGATCTTGACCGGACTTTACGGAGTCTGAAACCGTTACAGCCAGATACAATACCCTGGCCAGCACTTCACATCAACATTGATACAGTCAGTGTAGTACTAGTTTTGGAGAGAAAGAGATCCTATAATATTTGAGACTGTCCAAATTCAAATGACAGTCATTGCTCTAAAAACTCTTAAAAACATCTTCCCTATTTTACTGTACACAGCCAGAAGAAAAGCTACTGTCAGAGAAAAGCCTCCCTTCTTCTCCAGTTGGCATACAGGATCAGCGCAAAAACAATATTCTCAGAGTGAGTCATCTGTAGCATACCCATTACAAACTGCATTAAAATCAGTGTATACATTTAGTTTAGTCTTGCGTAATGGCTTGTTAGTCACTCTGTGTTAAAAAAGTGTAAATGGGCAGAACTCTGATAACTTGGCAGCTAACCAAGAGCAACGTGTTAATGATGGGAATGAAGACCACTCAAAAACACCAACAGTATGTAGCCATGGGCCTGCTAGTCTGTCAGACAGCTGGGGATATGGAAGTTGGGGATGAAGCACCAAAACAAAATGAACCCAGTGGGGAGAATCAGGGGTTAATGGTGCACAAAGGCAATTTGATAGCCATTTTGCTGCTTGGATTTGAACAATCACTCCACCATGTGCAGCTCTCAATCCCTCAGGACATTGGGTAGCTATCCACGAGTCTGGTTTATGTGCAGAGAAATTTGCCCTGTGTTCCTCTTTGGGTTTGCTGCCAAAAAGCCTTGAAGAGGAGAATGCAGGCTTCAGAATCTAGAAACCAGCACCCATAAGTTATCACAGCCCAATTCTGTGTTCCAGTGCTCACGCTCCTTCCTTAACAGTCAGAGTAACACCTTTAGGCCCCTAGTAGTCACCTGAATGACCCCCACTCACGCTATGGGTCAGGCAAGCAGCCCCATCACCAAAGGTTCCTGCACAGCACAGCCTTAAAGTGCAGGAGCTGCCGATGGGATGTTTTACAGCTGAAAACATCACTGGGCCCTGATGACAGTGGGTAAAAAATTCAGTTCCACAGTTTGTCTTTTAAAGGACAGGCATTCTACCCTTCAGCCTCTCAATGGGTAGAATGGTGCAATGGGTATCGTTGATGTATATGCAGGCAGCAGTGTCACTTCTGATGACCAGAGGCAACAGAATATATCTGGCCTCAAGTACTTCTTACTGGTTTGGAGACATTGCCATGGGCTGGTCTGTTCAAACAATGTGACAGTCAGAAGCATCATTCAGCAGGGGAGCCCAAGGTTGGCTGTACTGTCTGCCTTGCACAAAAGCTTCTCAGATGTCTCCACAATTAGCCTCACTGAGAACAACTAACCTACAGGGGGTAGAGGGGTGTCTTCATCAAGAAGTGGTGTTCCAGATCTGGGCAAGCTTTGGCAAGGTACAGATGAACTTCTTAGCTGATGCCATATCAACTCACTGCTGATCGTGGTTCTCCCCAACAGTCTGCTGGGACAGGACACACTGGCCCAAAACTGGCCACACTGCCTATAATTCTGCCCATGCCATCTTGCACAGAATTCAGCAACTAGGCGCCCCTGAGATTTCCAGGAACACCTTGGTTTTGGTCATTAGTGATGGGAACAGATTCCTCTCTGAGTAGATTTGTTGTCTAAAAATGAATAGAATAAATGCACATATTTGGCACCCTCAGCCAGGTCATATACCACACTCCCCCAGGAGTCCAGTATGGGATCTCCCCTTGTGCTGGAGTACCTTAAGACCTCTCCTCATGAGCCCATGTAGGATGTCGAAGAGAAGCAAGTTTCTCTAAAGGCTGATTTTTTTTTTTATAGTGGTAGGGGAACTGCATGCCTTGGTTGGTGACCAGATGATTCTGGAGTGTTTAAAACTGGGGTTTCTGCCCAAGGTCAAATCATCCAATTATTATGTTACCCAAACCATAACCTTGTAATGACATGGAACCCTGATGGATATCCGGTCTTCGTAGAAGCACAGTTACTAGAATGTTACTGTCCGTGAAACACAAAAATCGATAAATTCTCCTAGAAATAAACAAGATGGTATAAAACTGGAGTAAAAGGAAGACCTGCTGCAAAGGTGCCCCTTTAATTGAAATTGGTAAATCCATTACCATCTCAATCAGTGTGTCTGTGCATATTTTATAAGCACACTACTCCTAACTGCTGAATGCTTTAACTGAATATTTCAAGTCTGTAATGTATTTTTCTTAAATATTACAGTTTGTTACACTTCTAGTTTGTTACCCGTTGTGTACTCTCTTACATGTGATTGTCAAATTCTTACAAAAATGTATGATCTATAACATTGTCTATTCTGAAAACCCTTGCTTCTAGCAATCATACATACATCTGAATGACTTATACTGTACACCAGATACTAATTATGGATCACAGGCTAAACGTACTAATCTAACACACTTCAGTTCATATACTACATTTTGATATTTACTTGTATACTTCGTACACTAAGATAGCATGACAAACAGCATTGTGTATACGTGTAAATGTGTAGTGTATATTCGGTGAAATGTGCATCCCTGTGTGTTTATATGTCAGGGTCCCTAAAAGCTGTGCTTGTTTCTTTTTCCACAGCACGTGATGCACAGTGAGAGTGCAAATTCAAAGGGGAATTGTTTCAGTCGAGACCAGAACAACAGGTGTGTGTGTGTGTATGTGTAATTGGTTCTTGTACTTTAGCTTTCTTTTTATCACATGGGTATTAAATTCAAGCCCCACAGAGCTACAGCATGCAGTGTTTATCCTACTCTTAACACAATCAAGCTAACTAATTATAACTTGATAATTAGGTGAAGAGCTAAATTGGGTTTGTTTAATCAAGGAAAATGCAACTCTGTGCTACTGTTTCCTTGCTGGAGTTTAACAATCCTGTTAAAACTCAGCCATTTCTCACACTCCTTTTAATTGTATGGGTTTGTGGCTGGGTTTTCATAGAATCCCCAGCTCCTCTCAGGATTCAGCCTCCAGCAGCGTGACCACGGAAAGGCCGCAAGTGGAGCGCCGCAAACGCCTTGTTAGGCAGTACAGCTTGTGAGTCTTTTAAGATAGCTATGTAACATTTTAGTCACAAAGACTTGAACATTAACGTCTGCCAAGAGGAATTTCCAAGCTCTTGTGTGTTTACTTTATAATTCTGAGGACCATTTTTCATTGCTCTCTATGAGGATGATGTTATACGGGAATAAACCCACACCTTTGTCCTGTAGTAACCACAGTGATGAAGATGACCTACCAGATGCACTCGCGGCCATATCTTCTCAGAGCAACATGAGAAGATCCACATCTAACAGCTCACTGGACAAACAGATCCAGCCACCAATCTACCCCCCGGTAACCATTAATTTACAGTGATCTTAAGCTGTCGTTATAAATAAAAATGACTAACGTTGACATTATATTCTTGGCATTCTTTTATTAGCAAAAAGTCTCACCCCTGGAGCACAGCAACAAATCTCCATTCTGTCCAGGGTCAGTCCCTCATCTCCTTCCTTTCAGTACACACTCAGTCAGGTAGCACAAACATATATATATATACATACACACAGTCCTTTAATGGTTCTTGGGTTCTTTACGTCCTACAAAAGGTTTTTAAACCCTTAAGGATCCTAAATTTTATAAGTGTATACAATGCAAACAACAAACACTGTGCATGATCTATCTGGATACTATACCATGCCCCTATTGTAGTTTACCGTTACTTGATTGGACATGATTATATGAAGTGTTTAAATCTTCTTTTGTGTTTTTGTTTGTATTTTAGCAATGAAGACCTGAGAACGGATAGAGAAAAACTGCTGAGAGCATTACTAATGACAGAACTCTGAGACTATACACACGTTTATACATGTGCATAAGCAGATTCACTGTAGTAATTTTCTACATTTACATGGTAATAAGTCTATTTTTTAATGGTAAAGCTTATCACACTTACAGTGCACATGTACAAATTCATGCTTCTAAAAAATGTCCAATATTATGTTTTTTGAAACCATGTTTATTTGCCCCCCAACTGTTTTTAAAGGGTACATTTAGGGTACATGCTTGTTTTAAGCCACTTTAGACCACATTGTATTGTGATTTATTGTAAATAATGCACTACACATGCCTACTGTACATACACTGTAAAAAAAAAAAAAAAAAAAAAAAAAAGTGATCTTTCACAGTCATTTGTTTCAATCTAAGTTTTCTAACATTTTGACAAAACGCGTTGCACATACACTATACAGTATTTAAATTTATATTCATCGCTACAGTGCGTATAATATAATAAATGCAGAACTATTAAATGAATCAGTTCTCATGTTAATCAAAACTGGGTGGTCTAAGTTTCAATGGTCATTCTTGCTAAAACTGGATGATTTCTTTGGGATGTACAGTGAACTGCAAAAGTAATGGTGTAAAATGTAATAAAAATGAGTGTATAAAATGAACATTGCATAAAATTTTCACAAGTGAGTCAGTGAAAATTATTTTTTCCATTTAAACAGGTGGGGAGACTACTGTCCTCAAAAAATCAGTCTCATTAGAACGTTTTAAAAATTAGTATGTCATAATAGTACTTATGTCACAACTTAAGAAAAAATACTACTGTCTGTCAGTGTGGAGAGACTATTACTGCCTGTTTCTTTTTTGCCTTGGGGCATAAACATGAAGTTGCACATCTTTGGGAAATCTGCGATCAGTCATCATGAGGAAAACCAATGTGCTTTCAACACAAAAAGTATAACCACAATTCTGAAAAAGTTGGGACAGTATGAACAATGCTAATAAAAACAAAGAGGAGTGATTTGTAAATGTATGATGTAATTTAAAAAAAATGTATAAAGACAAGGTATTTATATTTAGCTAATCAACTGCATATTTTTTTAAGGTAAAGGTTTATTTTGAAATTGATGCATGCAACACGTTCCAAAAAAGTTGGGACAGGTAATTTAGGACTAATAACGGTGTGACAAGTTGAAATAAGGTAATGCGAAACAGGTGAGGCAATCGTCTAATCAAAGTATATAAGGAGTCTCCAAAAAAAGGCCTAGTCCTTCAAGAGCAAGGATGGATCGAGGCTCGCCAATCTGCTAACAGATTCGTCAGCGAATAATCCAACACTTTGAGAACAACAGTCCCCAAAGACAAATCAGTAGGATTTTGGGCATTTCACCTTCTACAGCGCACATTTCAGATGATTAAAAGATTTATAATTAAAAGATTCAAGGAATCCGGTCAAATCTCGGTGCGTAAAGGGCAGGGCCGAAAACCACTTCTGAATGCGCGTGATCTCCGATCCCTCAGACGTCACTGTCTTAAAAACCGTCATGAGTCTGTAATGGATATACTGACATGGGCTCGGGAATACTTTGGTAAACCTTTTGTCAGTCAACACCATTCTCCGCTGCATCCGCAGATGCAAGTTAAGGCATTACTATGCAAAGCAGAAGCCGTACATCACCACTGTCCAGAAGCGCCACCAACTTCTCTGGGCTCGGTCTCATCTGAGATGGACAGTAGAACAGTGGAATCATGTTTTGTGGTCCGACAAGTTAACATTTCAAATAGTTTTTGGACAAAACAAACGCTGTGTTCTCCAGGCCAAAGAGGAAAAGGACCATCCAAGCTGTTCTCAGCGTCTGTCCTGGTATGGAGTAACTTGCACATCTGTGATTGCACCATTAATGCAGAAAGATATGTACACATTTTGGAGCAACATATGCTGCCATCCAGAGCAGGACAATGCCAAACCACATTCTGCCTGGATTACAAGCACATGGTTGCGTAAACAGAGTGCGGGTGCTAGCATGGGCTGTCTGCAGTCCTACAGACAAAATAAGGCAACGAAGACCGCGTACAGTTACACAGCTGAAGAAATTCCTAATGGATGAATGAATGGGGGAAAATTCCACTTGCTAAATTTAACCAACTGGTGTCTTCAGTCCCAAATGCTTAATAAATGTTATTAAAAGAAAAAGTGATGTTACAGTGGTAAACAGTTGACTGTCCCAACTTTTTTGGAATTGGGGTTGTAGCTGCTGATCTTTAAGTGATGTATATAAGAATACACTATCATTGTAAAATACCATCAAAACCACAGGCGTAACAGTTAAAAACATATGCCAGGAATTTGGGTGCATGGGCATCAGCTATTACATGTCCTGATGGTTGCTGTGGATGTTCCCAAAAAGAAATGCAAAAGATTTACATTTCCCAAAAACAGTTTATTCCCAAGAGTCAAGCTTTCTTCAGTAGATAATCTCACCTGGATACTATAGACTTATAGATTATAGACCACCTAAAAACTGCTGCTGTAATCATAAAGACTATGATGCTCATGTTTCTTTCAACACAGTTAGTACAGTATACAGTACAAGAGCAATGACATATAATCACACCATATCTGATATCATCCAGCAGAGGATGGGTTCCCTTTAGGGTCTGGTTCCTCTCAAAGTTTCTTCCTCATGTTGTCTCAATGTTGTTGTTTTTCCCTTGCCCCTGTCACTTTTGGCATGGTCATTAGGGATCTAAATTTAAATCCACTTCCGTATTTCTGTAAAGCTGCTTTGTAACACTGTCTGTTGTTAAAAGTGCTGGAGAAATTGAATTGAATTGAATTTAAGATGCCATCCTATAAACTGTTTTAAAAGAACATTAGAAAAATAAAGAACCTTTTCACTGAGACCAAGCTACAAAATGGAGGTCCTGATCGTAACTAAGCAAGCAGACTGTATACAGAGAAAAGCACCTGATATACACTGGGAAATATGGCAGTAGATCATTGATGTTCAGGGGCTCTTATGAACACTGATGGCATCATGTATTCTGTACTAGAATATTTTAATCCAAAACTGTAATCATGCCTCGATATTAATAATTGTGGGAGGTGGATTATATTATAGTGACCATCTCCGTCTCAGTTTAGGTCCTAATTATAACCTGTGGTCTCAATTGAAGAGCGAAGAAATGGTCCATGGTCCCTCTACAATTATTTCCAATCTTGTTAGACATTACAGGACACGACTAAGTGCTGTGATTCTCTTCAGGGAAGAATTCAGCAAATATTAATTGTGTATGAAACCAGCATTTAGCAGAAAAAATGCACCCTTATATTTAAAATAATTTTTTTTTTAAAGTTAAAATACCATCACCATCTTTTTTATCCTCATTTAACCTCAAAATAGATTAGCTTTAGAGGTTTAAAAACATGGTCATGCCATAACTGGGAAAATTGCCCTCTAAAGTAAAATTAGAGTGCACATCTCATTAAAAATATACAGTAAACCATGAATGTTCTTGCAGCCCACTAGATGGCAATTATGTGCTTTATTGAAGGACCAATGTTTGCAATGATGCAGAATCAGATGGGAAATAAGTGCTCATTTAAAACAGCTTGCCCTTATTGCATTTTGATAAATTACAGATCACGAGTGTAGAAGAAATGAAATCAATAAAGTCAAATATAAATTCAATAATGTAATTCCATACATTTGTTAACATTTTCCTTTATTTTTTTTCTTTTTAAGTTAACATAAAAATACCTAAATAAAATAACACTTTCTCCATAACATTATAGCCAAACAAATGTCTGACATCTGATATGGCATAAATTGAGATTTTCCTGGTATAATTAAGTAGTGCTTTCTGTACTACTTCCTGTTGGCACGTTTGGGAAGGAACTCAATGGAGCTAAAACGTTGCATCTTAGTGAAAAAATGTTTTAATCCTACATTTTATAAAAGTCTAGGCATACTTAAAAATTCTTTACTAAAAAAAAAGCAGTGAGAACAAGCTGTGAGAATCATGGCCAATAAAAAAAAGCCTGTGCATTGAAACAGGCTTGTAATTCAAATCACATTACATGCACAAACAACCTTGATAATCTGAAATACATGTGTGTATGTCTGTTCCAGTAGGCCCAAAACACTTGTTGAGCACAGTAAGTACACACACTGATTATTGCACCCACTCATACATACACACACACACATACGTAAAAACGTTTACCGATTTACAGCAATTAAGACTAAATGGTACAAGTGTTTCTCTATCAAATGGTTGAAAATGACACTTGTGTATTTAAATGATGAGGCACAACAGCTACACACACACACACACACACACACACACACATCACAGACACACACAGACACAC
>JANDJT010000131.1:13462019-13482897 GCA_024331685.1 Stegophilus panzeri | reverse complement strand
TATATGTATATTGAGTACAGTAAGTACTGGTTGTTCCTGTTTCTGACCCTGAATGGTTTTTGGCAAAATGATTAAAGCAAACTTCTGTGAGCGACGACACCTGTGCTCCAAACCTACTGCACTCGACCACGCATAAGGATGTGGCATACCTTGTAAACATTTCATGTTACATAGCTCTTTGAACTTCATCGTAGAAGCTTCAAAAAAAAAAAAAAAAAAAAAAAAAAAAAAAAAAAGCAGAGTCAAGCTTGAGGACATCTATATGCATTGCAACATACTAACTGTAGAGTCACATCAGCTGGGATAAAGGCACAAACACTCGCAAAATTCACATCAGCATGTGTGAACACTGTAAAGACAAGGCCACACACACACACACACACACACTCAGAGAGCTCTACAGAAAGATATGCATTTTTTTCTAACAATTTGGCTGAAAAATGAATAATAGAAAGTTTGATTCGATGCAAATGGCAAAAAAATGCTCATTCTGGTTTAACTTTTTCCTGAGTGATTATTTGTTATAACACACACACACTCACTCAAAACAAAGGCACATATATCTCTGAGAGAAACTACTACTTGTCTACAAGCAGAATATTACTGAACTCATATATAGTAATGCAGTAAAACAGTGTGCAATATATACAAACATTCTAATATATTCTTTTTATAAGTTCACATAAATAGCTAGAATGACAAAACATGCTATGTTGCTGAGGGCCAAACTTCCCCAATAAAATGATGTGGCTTTATGACTGGCATAGTCTACATCAACTGCAAGTCCAGATAGGCCCCTCCTCCGAGGCTCTGATCTGCCATAGGTTGTTTGGCTGAGAGCAGGGGGGGCAGAGTAACCAAGGCTTCACTGTTGCTGGGCTGTGAGAGAGAAAGAAATAAATATTACTATTTATAACTTGCACAGCTAGTTTAACCTCAGCGTCATTCTGTAGCACAGCACTGAAAACCTCATTAACAGATAAGTGTACTTTACATGCATATTACAAAAGCATGTATTCTCTATAAAATTCAGCACAAAATGTAACAATAACCTTCCTTTTAAACGTGAATATTAAACCAGATACACTGCCCTCCACTGAAACACTGTCTTTATTGTTGAACCTTTTGATATTTTGTTTGAAAAATTCACAAAAATACTCTGCTCTCATGGATATCAAACAATTGCAAACAAAAAGTCCCCCCCCCAAAAAAATCTTTCTTAAATATAGGTGTGCAACAATTATTCCCACCCCTATGAATTCATATGAGAAAAATATATTTGAAGTATATTCCCATTGATATTTTAATTTTTTTTAGTACACCTGGGTGACTAGGAACAGGAAATTGCTCAACCATGACTTCCTGTTTCACAGGGGTATAAATATGATGTAACACATAGGCCAAATTCCCTTAGTCAATCATAACAATGGGTAAGACCAAGGAATATAGCTGTGATATGCGGCAAAAGGTGGTTGAGCTTCACAAAATGTAAAGTGGCTATAAGAATATAGTAAAACCATTGAAAATGCCCATTTCCACCATCAGGGCAATAATTAAGTAGTTCCAGTCAACTGGAAATGTTATGAATCAACCTTGAATTAGACGTGTGTCTATATTTTCTCAACGCACTGTGAAGAGGATGGTTCGAGTGGCTAAAAAATCTCCAAGGCACACAGCTGGAGAATTGCAGAAGTTGCGTCTTGGGGTCTGAAAGTCTCCAAAATTACAATCCGAAGTCACCTACTTCACCACAAGTAGTTTGGAAGGGTTTCAAGAAAAAAAGCCTCTACTCTCATCCAAAAACAAACTCAAGCGTCTTCAGTTTGCGAGACACTCTGGAACTTCAAATGGGATCGGGTTCTATGGTCCGATAAAACCAAAATAGAGCTTTTTGGCAATAAACACCAGAGGTGGTTTTGGTGCACAAAGAGGTGTTGCCATATGGAAAAGTACCTCAATACCACGGTTAAATATGGTGGTGACTCTTTAATGTTTTGGAGCTGTTCTGCCAGAGGACCTGGACATTTTGTTAGGATTCATGGCATCATGGACTCAAATATCAACAGATATTAAATGAAAATCTGACTGCCTCATTCTAAATTCATGTTTTTGGATATATGGGGTGCACAGGACACAGTACGGTCCTACTGTAGATCATTTGAGGAATCAGTCATTTGTAATTAAATTTTTTCCTGCTTCCAGGTGAATGTATGCTCAGAAGGTATTGCTGCAAAACTATACAAACTATACAATTTGTCAGAAAAACTGCTATTTCAGCAACAGGTTTCCACATTTGGCTGTAACCATACAATTTTCTTTTTTTTTTTTTTTTTTAAATCAGACATTAGTGTAATTCTATTCGATTTTATTTGGGCAGTGGTTATGGCTCTGGGTTACTGATTTTAAGTTCTTTTAACAACAGACAATGAGCAAGCCAGAGGCAACAGTGGCAAAGAAAAACTCTGAGATGACATGAGAAAGCTGGACTGAAATTGCATTCAATACTATGTTGCATTCTAATTAGAGCTAATTAATTAAGAAATGAATGGAGGAATTAAAAGTCATCTGGATTGCAGGTACATACAAAATAAAGAACTGCCACTTTTATGCTTTTGAGTGTTCATGGGCCTGAAACCTGCTTTATACAACAGCCAAGCGTGGTCCAGTTTCAACTCAACAAGGTTGAAATCTTATGTACATTAATGCTGGTTGGCCAGGTTTTTGCTGTGCTTCTGCATCTATCAATTGGGTTAATATTTTTGCCTTCTGGTATTATGTCAAAGATCCTGCAGTTCCACTGAGATATCAGAAAGTAGCGCTCTTCCTAGAGACCATACTGCAGAAATCATTGAACAAAATAAACAAATTGATCAGACATCATTACTGGCAAGTTCAATCGGAAATATATTACCAACCCTCTTCCTGGAGATCTACTGTACCTTCCTGCAGGTTTCATCTCCAACCAACATCTAACACACATGTTTTAGTTGATCAAGAATTTCTTAAGGCGATGATTAGATGGTCAGGTTTGCACGATTATGGTTGGAGCTAAAGTCTTCAGGAAGGTAGATCTCCAGGAACAGGGTTGGTGACCACTGCTGTGGAGCATCACATACATGCCGACAGAGTGTGAACACGCATCAGCAAATTTCAAAATAACTAACCTTGACCCACTTACTGTAAACTGTAAACTAATATGTGACACTCAAACATATGTTGTGATTAAAAGATTTTCATGTTGAGCTCATTCTCATTTGCATATTTTGCATGTTATATTTAGTTTTGAGATCAGTACTTCCTACTAATTCTAATCTACTACTTTCACTGTTCCAAAATATGAGAGACGCCTGAGGACGAACAGAGAGAATACGACAGCAGAATCGTGTTACTGCAGGCCGATGTACCACACCCTGTGTAACGTATGTGAGGGAATCCAGACCAGATGAACCTGTTCAGCTTAATGCACAGCTTTTCCACTGAAACGTTTAAATCTCTTATGCTCAACACCACAGGACATAGGACACACCCAAATATTCTCTACAACCAAGCCCTACCCAAAAAAACCCAACTACACGCACCTTTCATTTTCCACTGAACTTTTGGGATAGAAAGCAGAACGAGGACAGCACTAGCACACTCACTGAATGGTTAGTGTTCAAAGCTTTCCTTCTGACTTGTAATTGCTCAGACTCAGAAAAGTTCCTAGATACCCGAATTGGCAACAACTAAACTCGATTTCAAAAATAATAGAGAATTCCTACACACTTTGTTGTAAATTGTGTTGAATACTGAGGCACAGGGCTCTTGATCAGAAGGCTGTGGCTTCGAATCGGAGTACTGCCAAGCTGTCACTGTTGGGCCCTTGAGCAACACCCTCTGCAGCAGATACCCTCAAGGGTGTACGTATAAGCTCCTGACGGATGTGCACTGTTTCACCCACCTGATAAGCCTGCACCATGCTGAGGATTTCCTTTACTCCATTGGTGTAGGTATGAGTGGAGGTATGGCCCTGCATCCTGATCAGTGCTGCATGTGGGCTGGAGAGGACAGAGCCAGGTGTGTGTGTACTCGCTGGGAAGTAGCCCACATTGGGTGGAGAACCTGGGGGGCTAAAGGCAAGGTCATTTTAAAGCACGTAGTACAAGTATCACAATACTATACTATATATTTTCCTATTTTTGTAGTATTGTAAGTGACAAAAGACAATGACCAGCACAAACCATTAATTTTTTTTAACAAACTCAACCGTTAAATAGTAAAAAAAAAAAAATCATGAAGTAACCTTTTTGAGTTTTGGTCAACACAGGACTCAACTTCTTTCATAGACATGTTAGTCTATTTTCACTTTGATTACGGGTTTCTTACATTACCCTCAATGCCGTTCAACTACCTGCTGATAGTGGTGCCAGTGGAAATTAGCCCTTGCTTCATCTCTACCTAAAGAGAGGGATGCAGGCGCACTTTAGTCTTTTAACCTGTCCAGCTCTCTCACCTCCTTATCGATTCATGCTGCTCAAACAGATAAAGTTCAATTTATGTTAATACCACTATCAACACCATGGCACTTGTCATCTCTGAATCTCCATCCATGATCTGGCTACATCACTCTCTTCTCCTCTCCACCAATAGCTGGTGTGTGGTGGGTGATCTGGCGCACTATGGCTGCCGTTGCATCATCCAAGTGGATGCTACACACTGCTGGTGGTTGAAGAGATTTCCACCCCCATACAATGTAAAGCGCTTTGAGTGTCTAGAAAAGTGCTATATAAAGCTAAGGAATTAATATTATTGTGCCCGATGCTCCCTGGGATAGGCTCCAGGTTCCCTGTGACCCTGAAAAGGAGTAAACGGTAGAAGATGGATGGATGGATGGACGGATGGATCTCGTAGATAGGGTTCACAGTGGCTTAGTGGTTAGCACGTTCGCCTCACACCTCCAGGGTTGGGGGTTTGATTCCCTCCACACTGCCCTCTGTGTGTGTGGAGTTTGCATGTGCTGCAGGGGTTTCTTCCAGGTACTCCAGTTTCCTCCCCCAGTCCAAAGACATGCATGGTAGGCTGATTGGCATGTCCAAAGTGTCCATAGTGTATGAATGGGTGTGTGTATGTGATTGTGCCCTGCGATAGATTGGCACCCTGCCTTGTGCCCCATGCTCCCTGGGATAGGCTCCAGGTTCCTCGCGACCCAGTAGGATAAGCGAAGTTTGTTGTCTCTTGTTGGACTTTTCATTAATATGATGTTGAACGTTGCTTATTTCGCACATGATATTCTGTATGTCGCTAGAAAATGGTGAGTGAGAATGTGTTTGTTTTTAGGAGCTAACAGTCAAACCTGACTGTTACACCTTATGTTAGAGATTGTGGATTTTTTTTTCCTCCCATTAAAAGCCATTGTAACTGCACAAGCAACGACCCCCTGTGATGTCTGAGTGGCAGACAACTGCAAACTTCGCAAGGAAAAATTAAACCGCACCAGCAACCAACAAATTAGTACCAGGATCACTACAAACTTCAGAAATATTTCAGTATGATCATATTTAATGTGTTTCCTTTTCCACAAACAGCTGCTAGGAAAATGTAGCTATCAGTACCTACAGTAACGTAAAAATTTAATAAATATTGTTCCTTACAAAATTTGACAAAGAATTTTGTGTGAGAATCATCAGCATCTCAATTCTAAAAAAATAAGATTCCTATTTCATCCTGAATCGTGCGTACCTAAATGAACCTTACACTCATTTGATTTATTCAAATATACATCAGGTAACCCATCCAGTCCTCCCACACACATTTCCGTATAGGGGTTATAGGAGCTGGGTGTGAAAAATACAAACACACACACACACACACACACACACACACAAAACACAGAAACACACCCAGCTAAAATGTGCTGTTCTGGTTGTGCAAGTCTTTCTTGAAGGCTGTAACAGGGTTCTTATGTTCAGAGCTCTGTGAAGCTGCCTCAAGCGAATTCACACTTACAATCAGTAAAATTTGGTGAGTTAAAGTATAAGTAATGCTGAGAATTACTGGAATAAAAGTAAAAAATACATTTTTTAAAATGCGAACTTTCCTCCAACATTATAGTCAAAATCACATTGTTCATTAGTAAAACTAAACTACATTATTGTAACAGCAGTTTTTTTTTAAAGAGAAATTTCTACAGTTTAACTCAAGGTGACTGTTAACACAGTCATGTACACCTCTTTATAATTTTGTGATTAATTGGAATATGATAAGAATATTATGTAATATTATGTTATCAAATGTTGTATCATCCGTGACTTAAAATGAAAATGAGAAAATAAACAACAGCCAAGTAATTATGCAAGGGATGTTGGCATTTTTTTTTTCATTTACTTGTAACAAAATTTACATTTTTCAGCTGCTCTTCTGGAAAGCAAATGAAAACATAACTCATGCCAGGCCACAAGGTCTTATTAGAGTTCATTAGGTCTTGAGACTACTACAGTAACTCAAAGGCTGCACTAATATAACACACCCGGCTCGTCAGTAGAGGAAACCACTCTGATTTTTTTTCAGATACCTTTAAATTCTACTATATAACAGTAGCATTACTAATAACCTATTCAAAACCGGTGGCAAAACAATAGCATTTCTGCCGATTCAGCTAGAAAATGTAATCTACGATAGCTGATGTTTAATTGAATGACTTAAAATGAGCTTAATTCAAAGGTTAACAAAATAAAATGTAATAATACAACATCCCAGTTGTCCCAGAATTCATTTACTATACATAAAAATGAAAGTCTGAGTACACTACCAAGAACTTTTTTTTTATTCTTATTTCATCATTTATAAAAACTAGCAAGCAAAGTACCTGGTCTATATCAGTTTATATTATTTTACATTGTTTTTTACATTAATTAAAAAGCTAATTAATTCATATTTTAGAGACATTATTTAAAACTATCCTATGTGCAGCATTTGATTCATTTCTAAAAACTGTTGAGACATCACATTATTTTCATATAATTAATATTTTTATAGCAGCTGAATGATTTTTTTAAACTTTGATTTGTGGATTTCTGAACCCTATTGAACAGCATTTTATTTGACATGTCTTGCACTAAGTGTCTTTAAAAAGGTTTTTATTGTGTTTCTGCATCAGGTCCTGACCCACGACTTCCAGAAACAGAACGTATAAGAATATATAAGACAGGATGCATGTGTTTGTAAGTCTCTCAATATGCTAATGGTTGTGTATTTGATCTTACCTTGGATAGTAGGCTGTGTAGTTTATGTACATCTGGTTGCTGGCTGGGTAGAACGTAGCCGGTGCCATTGGGCGGGGACTCAACAGGAACTGGGAGGGATAGAGACCTGCTGCCTCCACAGGAAGGACTGCCCCTGTAGGAAGCACTGCTCCAGCAGGAAGTACAGCCCCCGCAGGAGGGAAAGAGTAAGATGCAGGAGAGAGACCTGCAATTGCAGAACACGAATGAAAGAGTTTAGGTACGACGAATCTAAAACTAATACCTCACACATCTAGTTAAAGTGACTAGGTAAACCCATAGTTAGTATTTTGTTTAAATTGTGTTTTGGACCAGATCAAATCATGCCCATTCACACTTCAGTTCAAGGATTTTGATAATGCATCAGTTACAGTTTACTTACCCGTGTGAAGTGGCTCCAGAGAACCATTGCAAACCAGAGTTCTTCAAGAAGAAACCATGCAAAGAACTGTGATAGGGCATGATACTAGTCCTCTTTAAAACACTTCAACCCACCCTACACCCACCCCCCCTTTACCATCGTATCACTCTATAGTCTTCAATTCAGAGTCTGAAATCCATTGTAACTCTTAACTTCTTTTTATGACCCTGTTCATTGTTTGTTGTCAGATCATGCAGTCACCCATGCACACAAACAATGAACTGCTCACTGCGAAACACTCAGTGTTCCAACCTTCAAATCAGCCTGTTCTACTGGCCGGTACTGTTTCATGTTCTCACAAAGTTTAAAATCCTATTGTTATACAACTCAACATTCAAGATTCTCTCCTTTACAAAAGTGTGCAGCCTGGTCTAAACTTCCCTCAAGAATCAGTGACTGCCACCATCATTCAACAACTAGTCAGGTATGCCACCCTCCTCCACCAACCTTCCCAACAACATGCACTACAGAGCCCAAAGCATGAGTGGTGTCTATGGGACTTTCAAATCATCTGGCTTCTCCAGGTGCTCTGAGTGCTTGATGTTGGGTATTTTGGGGTCAAAAGGTGAGCAACCTGATAATCCAGTCTAGATCAGATGGAAGGGAAGGAGAAATCTATACTGCGGCAAAATAAAAAGTGACTCCACACACGTTTTGTCCGTGTCACGTCTTGTGCATCATGCGAACAGAGTGCCATATTATTTTCAAATCAGGTTAACCATAATCACAAGATTCATTCACAAATCAAAGACTTAATAATCCCAAATCAGTTCCAAATTAGAGCCCCACCCTCCACAGCTGGAAAATGAGTGAACGTGGAATCAGTCACCGCAAATAATCACAAAAAAAAGAAAAAAGAACATCCACCCAGATGATTTCACTCCTGCCTGTTCCACTTCCGGTCTTCTTCCGGTGCCATGGACTTCTGAGTGAGAGGAAGGAAGGGAGCAAGGAAAGGAGGAAGAGGAAGGCGTGAAGCGCCACCTACCCGCAGCTGAGAGAAGCAGCCCCGCAGCCCATTAGCACTTACGTCGTAACTTACATGGTGGCGGCGAAAGGCCGCTCCTTGAGAGCGAGCCACCCATCAGCACCACATTCATCTCCTGTGCCGAGCAGGCGAATACCTCCACGTAGCGTTCCTTCATGCTGCGCTTGTGGCAGCGCTGAGCTGTAGCATGCGCCCTTTCCACCGACCGCATCTGGATGAATGCATCACCTGATGGACGGCCCTACACACACACACAAATGCACTGAAATTAAACATAGGCCTATGCTTAACCTCAATTTTTATCCCGAATGCTGCATTTTATATACACTACGCGTCAAGAGTTTGGAGACACTTGACTGAAATGTTTCTCATGATCTTAAAAACCTTTTAATCTGAAGGTGTATGATTAAATGTTTGAAATCGGTGTTATATATAATCATGCCAACATATTCATTTCTTTCTTTAGAAAACTAACATTTTATTTACAAAAAATATTTTTTAAATGGATGACTCGGAGCGAAATATTCCGAAAAGCAGCCAATAAGTGTCCAGCATGTCCAACTCCTCTAATACTGTTTAAAAAGCATCTCAGGGAGATTTCTCAAGAAATCAGTTGAGAAAATGCCAAGAATACATTTCTGGAAATTCTGGGCAAAAAGGGTGTCTACTTTGAAGGTGCTACAATATAAAATTATTTTTGATTTATTTTGATTTATTTTGGATGTGTGTGTGTGTGTGTGTGTGTGTTTGGGGGGTTTAGACAACCATGAGTGTGTCTAAACTTTTGACGGGTAGTTTATATGTATAATCATATAAGTAGGAACACCTGACACACATAAAAGAAAAAAAAAAACAAGAAAAGATCATAAATTAAAAGCCCCTGAAAATACTATTTTAAGTACTTTTAAGGGCAAACGTGAAATCAAAGTTTATATTGTGCAGCTTTTCTGTTTTATGTTTTGACTCTGATCAGGATACAGATTGTTTGAACGACATTATGAACCCTCAGAACCTTTTCCACTACGTTTTGGCTTATTAATTTTATTTTCGATGGAGAACATCAGTTATTAGCTACATAAGCCATAGGAAACAAAAACGGGAACCTGCACACTGAAAAGTAAAAACAAACCCATATATGTTTTATTTACAAAACATGACACTCATAATAACTGTCACAAGGGTGCTTTTAGAAATGTTTTAGTTTTACCGCTGAAATTTTAAACCTTATGGTGAAATGCACTTTTGTCATTTTGATTTTTTTCATATATACTGTAATTGTCTGGAGGACACATGATGGTGTAAGACTGGACAGGTCTGAAGCCTATATACCATAAACAAGTTTATGAAGATGTATGAGGCATTCCACAACACATCTAACCACATAATCTGCATGCAAGAATGAATTTTTTTTTAAAATTAAAAACAGGTCCGGACAAACCTTAAAAATAGTGAGGGCATTATATACGCGTTCTTAGTCTCATTTTGCAAAATACATAGCTTTACAGAGATAGAAGAACGAGCTGCCCTGAAGGCCTCTGTGTACTTCATGCTGAGATGATGTTTTGCTTGTTTCCATGTTTCCAGTGTGATGTAAATACAGAGCATTCAGACTTCGGCAGAGGCTTTGCTTGCCGTCTCGTGCACATGGCAGTTGGGTGAACTCCACGGATGAAGAAGCTATGTGACCAAGCTTCTTGTGTATGTGACTGGTTGTTGTTACAAACAATGCATACCCAAGCTGATTCTGTCAAAGATGGATGACTTTAAGGAGTGTCAATCTTCTTTCTGTTGTTGTGGAAACTGTCATGAAATCTAATAGCACCACCTGTAGTACTGGAGAACTTGTGCACAACAACCAATATGAAACCACAGAGAGTATACAATATTGTAATCTTGCTGCGGTGGCTTTGTGTTCGCACAACCTTTGTAGATGTTGAACATTAATAATAAGAATGTGTGTGTATGTGTGTGTGTGTGTTTACTGAGACCTTTTTGAGACAATGTCCATTGTTAAAAGCGCTATACAAATAAAAATTGAATTGAAATTTAATTGAATTGAACCTTAACATTAAGAACAATCTTGCATGTGGGAGCCAAAACGTCAGTGTATACATTGTGTATGTACGTGCTCACCTGCTGATTGAGAACCATGTGTACTCCATGTGGTTTAATATCGGCTGTGTATTCGCCTAGGAATAGCAGGATATCTTGAACAGTAGCATCATATGGCAGACCTCTCAGTCTCAGACAGTCCCTCGTTCCGTGTATGGTAGCAACTGTTGGTGGCACAAATGCTGGCTGGGCAACTATGGGCAGGATAGGTGAGGGAGCCACTGGAATTAGCGGCGCCGAAGAATATCTGTTCAAAACCTGTCACATACAGATGTCCGCACAATGAAATAAAAACACTTCCACACATTACGACATATTAGAACAATGAGCAGCACACTGCAGTGATGGATCTGGGCCAAGAGGATACCAATGTTTGCTTTCTGCAAGAGTGGTAATAAAATGACAACACACCCTGTGTGGGTGTCTGTGTGAGCATGTGTTCTGTATGGTACAACTTCACTGGGTGTATACAACGCTTGTATTATATCAGCAAAGATGTTTTAAGTAATTGCAAACAACACACACACACACATATATATATAATTTACCCATATACGGTACATATAAGAAAATACATTTGACATTTGAATGACATTTAGTGCTGGTCACTAATACTGCAACAATTTGGGTACAACTGCATACAGTTTGACAGAAATGCTTTGTCAGTGCACTGGTAGCTATCTTTCTATGTGCTCACACACACTTTAAGCATCATTTACCAGGATTGCAAACTGCCAAAGGCAAAATTTCTTCAGTTTTCTTTTACTTCATCAGGATAAGATTTACCAACTTTGTCAGTTTTTTTTCCTTCATTAGTACATATTACTGCTGCTCTGCTCTTTTTCTCACTATTTAGGATATTTATTTCTTTCTTATATATTATCTTCCCCAGACTGGAAACAAGGAACTGATTTCTCAGAACGAATTAATAAATAAAACATTTTTGTATGAGAATAAATATACTCAGGTGCCAGTCAATATACCTGGGTGCACCACTAAAATATTACCTCAAGTACGGGAAACACCTCACCAGGAAAGCTTGTTGTTATAATGCCAGGTTCGTTGGCAAGTTAGGCAAGAAACAATGCTGACTTAGTACAGGTGTGTCAAAATCCAGAGCTGGATTACCACAGTCCTACAAATTTACGTAACATCCCTGCTGAAACACACTCAGATCAGCCAATCAATTAGACTGACGTAGTTGACGAGTCAAATCAAGTAAGATCAGGAAAAGCAGTGCAGTGTACTGGCTTGTGGCACTGAGTTGTATAAACAAGGGGTTCTCAAACCTTTTATAGCCAGGGACCGTTTAAAAACTATAAATTTATTCAGAGGACACCATCAGCACCGATGTAGTCGATTAGCATTATTTAAAAGATCTCAATAATATGTTGTCAGTTTATTAGAGCCATAGAGATTATTATTCACACTAATAATTCATACTAAGTCCAAGTTGACATTATTTGTATCTGGATTCAATTATTAGACCAGTCTAATAAGAATAATAAAAACAATGGCTTTAATAATGGAGGGTTGTGATTTCCACCACTGTAACAAAACTGAAAACAATCATAGATTCTCTGGCTATGCTTCCCTGGACCACTCTGAGAACCACTGGTCACTGGTTCATACCCTTTTTAATAAATGATTCCAAGAATAATATTTGTACAAACCTGTTGCACCTCTGCCGCTGTGCTCTTGAACAGCTCGATGTACCTCTTGCCCAGGATTTCCTTGTGCTTCTTCAATGCGTTCTCAGCGTACTCATCACAGGAGAACAAGACAAAAGCGTCCCCGGTGGGCCTGCCATCAGGGAAGCGCACAAATAGTATACCCTCTGTGCCGTCCGTCACTGGGCACGACGGAGAGAAGAACTGCAGCACCTGCTCAGCTGTGGCAGTGAATGGTAACCCTCGCATGCGCACGATCACCTGGTTCTCCCGTGACAGGAATTTTGCAACTTCATTAGAGGTGCCTGTTATTGAAACACAAATATAATGTATTTGTATTACATACAACGTTATTCCTTCTGACAAAAAGGGGACAAGATGCTGTGAGAAGACTGTTTCTTTACCTCCTGCTATCTTTAAGAAGTCTTCACCAGTTGCTTTATAAACCTGGAACACAAAACTACAATATTTTCTCTCTGCACTGCTTTATTTGTTAACAGATAAAGGAAAACACACAATTTGATCTTTAAGAAAATATTCTATACTATAATAGCTATTATATTAGCGTGCAGGTACTGTAACAGACCGTGTTCTGGGTTAATGATTTAAGTTCAAAAGTTACTTCCATATTTATGATGAGAAAGATCGGAGTAGGTGTACGCTTAAGACAAATACTGTAATTGCAATTATCTGCATGTAGTTCATTTTTTTTTGTTCACTGACAGTAATTTGTGCTCATCATTTAATGTGGCCACGAGACATGAAATCACAATGTGTCTGCAGAATTTACCCTATTTTATCATGCTTTTAATTTGCTATTTTGAACGGCTGAATGAATCAAATAATGGCAATATTTTTTGTTAATACAGTGTGTTCTCCTGTACAGAAAACATGCCACCAGTTTGAAGGATAAGCTGACCAAGCACTCATCTGCGACACTTTAAAGCTCGATTTAAGTAAGTGTTGTTCATAACTTTATCCATATATAATTCAGTCCCTGAGATGTCTCTGGTTAATAAGCTGAATATTCCATGGACTTTTTATTAATGAATTATCTGTTTATCCGGATGGCTGTGGCTCAGCTGGTAGAGTGGGTTGTCCACTAATCATAGGGTTGGCAGTTCGATTCCTGGCCCGCATGACTCCACATGCCGAAGTGTCCTTGGGCAAGACACTGAATCCCAAGTTGCTCCCGATGGCAAGTTAGCGCCTTGCATGGCAGCTCTGCTACCATTGGTGTGTGAATGGGTGAATGAGACACAGTGTAAAGTGCTATATAAGTGCACCATTTATCTGTAATATTTATTTATTTTATATTGCCCTCAAATGGCATTCCATCGTTTTTCCAAATGTATTTGCAGCACAAAACAAACCACATTTTAGCATGAAATATTGTGGTGACAACAATTTATCGAACAGTATCGCTGGATTTAATACTGTGCCTCACTAGAGCTCAAATCACATTTAAAAAAAGCCTATTTAAATTCAAGGTCAGAATGCATAACAAAGTGCATAACTAAGACGCATGACTGTATTTGGCAAACTCTGCCCTACGCACACAACTCCTGCACAACTGTCCGAGTAGCACAGTCACATCCGAGGTCTGAATACTGATGTGCACTATTATGTTATTAAATCAAAATATATTTCTAAATGACACAAACATATTAGGATGACAAAATACACATGCTTACATTGGTAAGATAACAGGATGATGTAATACAATTCTTATTAATAGGATGAGATCACATATATTAACACTAACATAGGTATAACTCTTGTTGTACTAATGATGGTTAATAAAATGCACCTCAATGTATCTTGAGCCCATGTGATGTTTATGTCTCTGCAGCGCCAGGTCCCGGTGTTCTTCACTCTCAAACCGAACGAGTGCCTCACCATTCCTTCTGCCCTGAGCATTCAGGCATAGAGCAGCACCCCCTCTACACACACACACAGGCCTATGATTATATGGTCCGTTTGGAAGATTTATATAAATTTTATAAATCAATAAAGCCTTGTGCTTTTGGCATTGTTAGGTACACTCTATTAATACTTTTAAGACAGCTTTGGAATGCACTATACAATACAACATATATTATCATTATACACAATTTAAAATCACTTTAATGAGAGGTGCATACTTGGCAATGTTGAGACCCCTGAAGAAGCGTGCAACGTCCTGGTCTGAGGATTGCCAGGGAAGGCCTCGAGCCCTGATCACAGTATTGTCATCTATCCTCTCCATCTTGCTGCTGCACACACATACATACACACACACACAGCATAATATGCAACAATATAATCAACCACCAAGTATTATATGAAGTATTACAGAATATAACACTGATAAACACTACATAAACGTGGTTAAAAGAAATTCTTACCAAGTACCAGTTTCAAACTTCTCATTCACTTTCTCAGGGCACGAGAACATTTGACCTGTGATGATATTGTAAAACTTCAAATTAAACTTTCACAAATGAGTGAGTGTAAGTGAATGTGTCTGTGTGTATATAAGTATGTCACTTACAGACAGGTTCAGAGACGAGTGCTAGAGCAATGCTGGACATCTGCTGAACTTTGAGCGCAGTAAAGTTATTAACAGAATCCACCTTCACATTCAGGTCTGACCAGAGGTGCAGTTAAGGAAAGCTACCAAACCCTATACTCCACAGCATAACACACCATAATTAATGATAATAATGTGATTTTTTTTAAAAAGAGCAGGATAATCGCTTATATCAACTCATTATAACCACTAATGTATAACCTAATGCAATCATAGTCTACTGAAATGGAAAGTTTATGATTCACCTTTGTATATATTATATATGCTCAAGTGTGCATGTGCATGTGTGTGTGTGTATATGTGTGTATGTGTGATGTCATTAGGTGGGTGTGGCAGTTCAAGCTTGTTGGCTAAACATTCTTTGCTTTCTCTTGCAGGCTTATTAGGTGCACACTATTGTCTCTCTATTTGCATTTCAAAACCTTAGGGCTCCTGCAGCCAACACCCTTTTCCACACACACACACACACCCTTTAGCATAGTACCTCTCACACAGGCTGTCAACTGACTTCTGACTTCAGTCTGAGTGCACATCTACGTATATAAAATACAGCCTCTGCTTCGGAGTATCGACTATAAACGTGGTGTAACTTTCATTATAACATTAAGAAAAAAGGTGCTTTTATACAATATGTTAGGAGCAATGCAAATAGAACTGTGCAAATTACACAACTTCACTGAGCATTCCATGTTGCACAGCTGTTAATATTGTGTATACTAGTATATGTCAACAGATTAGCTATTCAGATTCCTGGACGATTGATGGTCTTGATGCTAAACAATAAATAAGAAAGAAAAAAAAGCCGAAGGATACAATCTGTCATAAACTTAAGATCCAGGTCCTTCAGATCAGCCGCAGATGGGACATGCTTCTTGAACTGTTTCCGCAGGTCAAAAAACGAGAAAAAACATTCGGGTAGTGGGATGTTCTGGAACAGAAAGCGCAACTACATTTAGCTTCATGGATGCTGGCAAAAGAATTTGAATCCCAGTAACATTAACAACTGTACATGACTGATAATGTACAATATAAAATAATGTAATGACAGAGTTATAACATTAGGTTACAGTAGTAGACCTTCATACCTTGCTGGAAGCTTCTGGGTGCAGAACCTGACGCAGGTGAAGCTGACCATCCGTGCAGAGGCAGAAGGAGTTTCCTGAACTTGTGCTTATTTCTGACTGCAACCTTTCGTTAAACTACACGCACAACACACAGACACATACCATTAATGAAACTATTACTCTCTGGATTTATATTTCAACTGTAGGGTAAAGGAGTCCCCCACACATTTCCTAGTATAAGTATAACAGAAATGTTATGGCCAATATCGGCACGTCAACGTTCTGAAGTAAATCAAATGTCATTAAAGTAACACAGTGATCATTATGTTCTTAAACCATCATTTGTAAGTTGGTCAATTACAGGGTGTCTGAAAAGTCAGAAACCAATGACCACAAAACTACATATACTTTGTTTTGCATTTATTATGTACAACATACACGCATAAGTGTCCTTCCTTACACTCTACGCATTTTCTCAGCCGATGTATCGTGTATGTTTGTATGGATTTTACTCATCATATTTGGATCAACATATTTGCTTAACATATTCCCTTTGGGGTTTTTTCTGACTTTTCAGACACCGTGTATAGTTGTGGACATGTGATGCCATGTGATATTCTCTGGAAAACAACAAAAAAAAACAAACACTTGATGTTCATGTCTGCTTTTAATGCTATCAGAACACAAAATCAAAACCATGTCAAATAGATTTAATCTGAGAAAGGGTGATAGTTACACGAGATAAAAGCGTAAGCAATCGACTCCCTGAGCAAAATTCCAGCTGAAACCACAAAGTACAATTCCAGTCATCTGAAATTGTTGTAATAAATAGAAATAAATTTCAACTGAGCTCAAACTCTTTTATCTATAGAAAAAATAATTCAACACGTCAGCTGAAACCTAGAGAACCCATTAGTAAACATTCCTGCTGTCATCCTTGTAGATTATTTTACCTGTAATGCGAACTGGAATTTATCTCGGAGTTCAAATAAGCAAGCAACTAATAAATAAATCAAACTGCAAATATAAATATGTAATATGTAATTCCACTCTATGGTTTGCATGTCGGTACACACGTTTAAAACAAACAAACAAATAAAAACACAAAAAACTACGGACTGTTAAACAGTGTTATCATATTATTCAGTGAAGTATAAAATAAAGTGTGTGTGTGTGTGTGTGTGTGTGTTTAAGTGTTTATTATTACTAACTCCATGCTGTTTGATTTCGCACCTGACTGAGAGCTTGTTCGAGCGGAGCAGCAGCTGAAAGGGCCTCCTCACTGAGGCCGCTCGCCTCCCTGCAGTCCTCCGTCAGCTCCACACTCTCCGGCTTCACCAGCACTTCATTCACTGCACCAGTCTTAACAACAACAACAACAACAGGTATTCACATCAAAATAAAGTCAAACACACAAAGAATCCGTCTAAACGTGGCTGTTATACACCGAATATCTGTGAGAAACTTGTTTCAGCGTGTATGGTTTTGAATATTTTGCCGATTAGCTAGCCTACAGGCGTCGTCGAGCACTTTAGCAAAATAAAATATTTAATAAACTTAAAAGAACAAAACAAATTTGTTCTAAATGTAGAATTGTGGATAGTCAAACTTATTCTCATTTAGCCTGACAAAGAAGGATAGTTAGTTACCGTTTTATTGCCTAAATTCAAGACCTGCCACACCAGCTGAATGATTTCCTTCTCGTCTGAACCTAACAGGTCTCCGCTCGCGCCAGACGTCGTGGTGAAGAGCAGCACCAGGTATTCCGGATTGACCGTCATTTTTTAAAATACACAAGTAAACGGAAGAAGAAGAAAAGAGAAAAGAAATACAGCAAATGTTAACAACCCGAAACCCTGATACCAGAGAAATCCCCAGGTGACAGTGAAGTAAGGGCCCCCAGTCACCCCCACACCTAAGAACAGGTAAGCACTGCGCTGAGCTCCTTTATGTCTCCGTGGCCTTTCGATCGCGTGTGAAACTCTATGCAAAAAAAAAAAAAAAAAAAAAACACAGTCGCGCGAGCCCCGTAATGGCTGCTCGCTCGTGCTTGCTTTTGTGCGCGCCTCTTACCTGGCCGTCGCCCACGTGACCCACAGGTAACGCGTTACCTGGCCAGCGCGAGCGCTCTCTATTGGTGCTCAGAAATAGGGACGTGGAAATGGACCAGGAAAAACACACACACACACACACGCAAAATAAAGCCCACGACAAAATATTTCTTACAAAGTAATACAAAGTGTATTAACTGTATTATTGTAACAGAAGTGATACCTTCAAGCATACACAAGCATTTGTACCTTTAGTATGCACCTTAAATCATTGTTTAAAGGTACACTATAACCACGTTTAAAGGTGAAAGCTCTCAGTGATGAAAACATTTTTTAAAAGCTACTGTACCAGCTCCCAAAACACAAGCTGAACTGGTCAAGCTGGTTGACAGCCATTAGCAGCTGTTAGAAAGCAGACAATTTCTTAATTACTACTAACGCTACATCATAGACAAATAAGTATTAGGAACTAACAAAATGTTCTACCAGCTTGACTAGTTTGGCTTGTGTTTGGGAAGCCAGTCTGAAGATGCTGGCTTTTTCAGCAGGGAGGTACATCTTTTGTACCTATAATATCTAGTTTTCACCAGCGTTCACTTTGGATAAAGTGCACTATATCCAAAAACATGGATATAGTGTACTTTTAAAATGATTTTATGTGAAGGTACAAAAGTTGAATTCTTGTGGATACCACTCCATCAACAAGGAATGGTACAATGTAGTACCCTTTTTTTCTGAAAGTGTACTGGAAAGGGAATCATGGCCCACTCAAGTAACCATCAAATAAAATAAATAAGTGATCTGTAATAATAATGATAATAATAATCAGCCAATCTGCAAATTGCACTGTTTATGTTGTGCCAGGGAATTATCTTTTCCCATGTTCATTTGCTTGTGGATTTAAGTTTGATACCCTCAAACATAAAACGTTTGCACCTTTAGTATACAGTATATCTTTAACTAGAAAGGTGCATACCTTTAAAGCTTTAATCTAAGTAATTACAGTAGAATTATACCTTATATCTCTCTTAAAGGTACACTATATCCACATTTCCAGGTGAAAGAGACATAAAGGTACCCAATTTAAGGATACCACCCTGTCAACAAAGAAAGGTATAGATTAAATACTGGTGTGTGTTTTTCCCCCCTGAGAGTGTAGGCTAATGCAGTATTTACAGTAAGAGTACAGTAAGGTGAACTCTTTAAAAATTCTGTGTCATTAGCAATCCTGCTATCTAGGTACACATGGTACACATCCACTGATAGTAGAGAGGCTTCTGCACAGTGCCACTGCCCTAGAATGGTGCATAGTCTTTCACATGATGGTCAGAATAGTGAGTCTGGGCTGCAATCAAACACAAATGAACTTGTGATGTGCAGAAGTCTGAAGTGCAGGAGCTGGAATATTACGCAAGTAAGGACAGTGTAGGTACTAACTTTTCAGTGTTCTTAATAAAGCATTGCGATGCAAGTAGTTCACTGCACACTTTGATAATCTACAGTGGAATGCTGTTGCACTTGTTTTGAAAAAATTCTAATGGGAAAATTAAGACATTCTTTCAAAACAACAACCTGAATCTGAGGCTGAAAAGTCAAACATGTGGGTTTAATGAATTATCCACTAACTCTCTCAAAATAAAATAGTAAAAATATGATGAAAGATTGGGGGGCATGGTGGCTTAGTGGTTAGCATGTTTGCTTCACACTGCTGGGGTTGTGGGTTTGAATCCCGCCTCCGCCCTCTGTGTGCGGAGTTTGCATGTTCTCCCAGTGCTTCAGGGGTTTCCTCTGGGTACTCCGGTTTCCTCCCCC
Source organism: Stegophilus panzeri (assembly GCA_024331685.1). Classification (NCBI taxonomy): domain Eukaryota; kingdom Metazoa; phylum Chordata; class Actinopteri; order Siluriformes; family Trichomycteridae; genus Stegophilus; species Stegophilus panzeri. The sequence continues at coordinate 13,462,948 of JANDJT010000131.1, read as the reverse complement.
AGTTCAAAGACATGCGTTGTACGCTGATGTCCGTAGTGAGTGAATGTGTGTCAGATTGTGCCCTGTGATGGGTTGGCACCCAGTCCAGGGTGTCCCCTGCCTTGTGCCCAGAGTTCCCTAGGATAGGCTCCAGTCTCCCTGCAACCCTGTGTAGGATAAGTAGTATGGAAAATTATTGTATATTATGTATTATGTAATTATGTATAATGTACAGCATCCTCCAGAAATACTGTCATCCTTCATTCATTCTTACCATCTTCAGTATTGGCTTTATCCTGGTCAGGGTTGTGGTGGATCAAGAGGCTACCCCAGGAACACTAGGTGTGAGATGGGAACACAGCCTGAATGGGACACCAGTCTATCACCAGGCACACACACACACACACACATACATTCACATATTCATTCACACCTAGGGCAATTAACATAGCCAGTCCACATACTGGCAGGTTTTTGGGAGGACACTAGAGAACCCAGAAGAAACCCTCATGGACACAGGGAGAACATGCAAAACTCTACACAGACAGAAACCCAAGCTTTGGATTGAAACCTGGACCTGTGAGGCAGTAATGCCACCCTCTGCACTACCATTCTACCCGCTACCCTTTATGGAAATGAGAAAAAAAGAATATATAAAAAAGAATATATAACAAGTCCAGAATGCAGCTGCTAGAGTCCTAACTAGAACCAGAAGACACGACTATATCACCCCGATCTTATCCACACTGCACTGACTTCCAGTGAAATCTCACATTGATTATAAAATACTATTATTAACCTATAAAGCACTAAATGGTCTCGCGCCATAGTATCTAAGCGACCTTTTAGTTTTCTATGATCCGCCACGCCTAGTTAGATCAAAAGATGCAGGCTATTTGACGGTACCTCGAATAGTGAAGGCTACAGCAGGGGGAAGAGCTTTCTCTTAT
>JANDJT010000131.1:13424633-13456316 GCA_024331685.1 Stegophilus panzeri | reverse complement strand
CGTATACAGTTTTGGGTGTTTTTATTTTTAATTTTACGAAAGCTTCAAGTGCAGTTAATTATTTGTCATGCTATACGAGCAAATAGACGACTGCTTGAAGCCATCGGCTGCGTCTGCAAATGCGTACTTACCTGCTATATAGTAGCCAAAATATATGTATTTCTCCTACTATATAGTCAGTAAGTATGCGGTTACGGACACAGCTGTGTCCTGTCGCAAAATGCGGTGAAAACTCCCACATGATGTTAATATTGTTGTCCATGTAAACGTACTGAATGTTACCTCTCCAAAGCTGAATATTTTCCAAAATCATGTCCCATAGTGGTGTATTCCTATTATACTACAGCAGTTTGTCCATGATTATAATCTTTAGTTTATTAATGAACATGTTTTTTTTAATACATGTGTATATTTATATTTAATGTCACTGAATGCCTGTGTGAGGTTTCCTGTTATCGCTTGTTATCGACTCTTTTGTTCCTTTTTCTTGTGCTTAATAAAACAAAAATAATAGCAAAATTGCATTGTCCTGAATCCTGAAGACTTTCCTGTGCTAAAAATCTTACAGGGTGTACAAAATAAAGAAATAAATGAATCAACACTACCTGACTAATCAGAGTAGAGAATTGAGGATCGCTGCAGTATAAAGTTGTTTGATTTCTGACCTTTTTTCTTTTTTTTTTTTTTTTTTTAAGATTGCACCAATCCTACTTATTCCATTCTTGATACAGCTGATATCAGTGCTCTGTGTTGTTTTTTTTTTTGGATGATGTTGATCTGAAACTAACTGTTAACTAGCCATTGTTCAGCCAGTTTCTGTTGTCAGGTTATGCAGGCACGAGGTCAGGTTGCTTTAAGACAATTTCATCTTATATCTCTCTTGAGCATGTTCCCTGTAACCCAAAAATTTAAGGAACAACACTAACCTCACATTTGACTGTTACAAATGGCTGATATTGGTGTTCTGTTTTGATAAACCGTGAAATGTTCTTGTGTAGGTTTTGACCATAGCAACTGTAACATATTTTTCTTAAAGAGCAGCTGTTTGTTTAAAGATCTTTTTATTCGTCGGCTATTTCAAATTATCCACAGCATCTGCTGTATACTTACAGTAGAAATCATAGTGAGTGCGTTAATATGAACCATGAATCTTGCTCTAGAAAATTGAATTTTAGAAAAATGAGTTAGACCAGTCAGTTGCCTAAATACATTTGTAGAAATGGCTTTCCTGTCTATCAGTATAATAGAGATAAACTAGCCAAAAATGAAGTGTTTGTTTAATAGAAGATATCAAATGTCTTTTCTAGGTCCATCTTGTAGTTGGTTGAAATTCTCTTGTGTAAATGTCATAGTTCTGTGTGTATATTTTTTCTGTTGTAGTTCACAAACGTGGATGTGGTGCGGTTTCCGTATGGTGTAATGATCACAGAAGTCAGAATCATCCCTCCTGGTATCAAAGCACACAGCAACCTCCCGGACAGCAGAGCTTTTGGGTAAGAACACAAATTGTGTTTTTTTGCTGCTGATTTATCTCTGGCTTCAGGACTGAAAATTATTAAATGGTTATTAATGTATTGAAAGGCAAAAAAAAACCTAATTCCAAAATAAAAAAATAAAATAAAATAAAAGATTTTTTTTTAAAAACGTCTATTTACTAAAGCACAGTTTTACTAAACCTTTTCGGTTGGATGATTAATGTTCATTTCTAAATAAAAATGTGTTCGATGTAACAGACACTAATCAGAGTCGCTCTTTTTTCTTTTCTTTTCTTTTTTTTCTCGTGGCTGAATCACAAGACTTCTTTTGAGCCTAAAATCTGACCTGACATTCGTTGTTGTTGATTTGTGGATTTGGGATGTTATCGTGCTGGAAGGTGAAATTATTATTTATCTTCAGCTGTCTAACAGAGGCTTGCAGGTTCTATGCTAAAATAGACTGGTATGTAGCGCTTGCCATGATTCCCCTTATCTAGGCTAGCGCCCCAGTCCCAGCTGAAGAGAAGCAGCCTCATAGCACAATGCTGCCACCACCATGCTTCACTGTGTGTATGGTGTTCTTTGGGAGATAAGCTGTTTTCTTTTGTGCCAAAAATATCTCTTACACTTATGCCCAAAAAGTTCCACCTTGGTCTCAATAAACCATAGCACATTTTAACTCGTGCTTTGGAGTGATTGTATTTTTTATTTTTTAAAAATATTTTATTTTTGTCACCATTTTGGTGGACTTGGAGGTTTTCCTTCGTCAGAAAGGGTTTCTGTCTAGGCCCCCTATGTGTAGCTATGTTTATGTCCAAACATGTGAAGAATAGGATAGATTGTTGTCAAGCATAGCATACTTGCCAGCTGCTTTAATGTTGGTGGGGGTCTCTTGGCAGCAAATACTTCATATCATATTGGAGGGACGTCTTGTTCTTGGTAATGTCACTGTGGTGCCCCATTTTTCCATGGTATATCTGATGTCTTGGAAATTCTTTTGTAACCCTCTCCTGATCAATACCTTTCAACAGCGAGATACATGCTGTGTAAGCTCTTTGCGGACCATGGCTTCAGCAGTCATATGAAACCAAGAAGAGAAATCAAGAAAATCTTACAGAAACTGCTGATCTTTATTTGGGGTTAAGCAGAATCATGGTGTTGATGGCAGGTGTATACTTACATTTGAATGTGATTGGTTCATTCTGAGCATGCCCCATTATAAGTGTGTGCACACTTATGCAACCAGGTAATTGTAAGTTTTTATTTGATTTTCACTTGAATTTTGTTTTTTGCTAAATCAACAAAAAAAAAGGTGGAAAAACATCCGATGTGATTTATCATGGTTTCTAATTATTATTTTTTTTTACATCACTAAAGCTTGCCGCTTTAACTTTTTATATCCACTGGTAATATTAGCGACAAGAAAATACTGTAGGAAAATCGAAGGTTTCTGGTAAAATTCTGTTTCTGTAGTTTTTGTGCTTAAGTATGTCATAATTCACCTTGCATAACTATGTGATCCAAATCATAGTGTCCCAAATTTGAATGCGTTCAAAGTAATTAAAATAAAATCCTAAAAGAATTTGACAGCCCTGCCCTGAACCATTTTAGTCATTGCTCAACATCACTGACAGTTACACAGTATTTTTTTGTTTTGTTGAGTTTATAAAGTACGTAATCGTTAAGACCCAAGTCGTTATCACACGCAAAATTCCAAAATATTACATTAATTTGACTTTGGAGTTACATATCGCGTGTTTTATTCCCTTCGTTGTTTACACACACGTCATAATATATCATAAGAAACATGACAGACATGTAAACTGCAGTGTATCCAAGACAAGGAACTTGACACAAGCCTTCATCATTAAAGTTAGTCTAGTTTCTTTAAGTAAACATTGTGGTTACTTTAATAGTTTTAGCTGAAGGACTAGGACTTGGCTTTTTGTGTGTCTTAGGTTTCTTCTGTTCTCACTCTTCTTAGGTGTCACATGCACCACACCCCTTATTCTCCTGCTTTCACTTATGACTCACCTATCTGTGTGTTTGTCTTCTCTTCTGGCTTGGTCTGCTTACTGTGTATACCTTTCCTAAGAAACTGTTTTAGATTTAGGAATGATAAAAGTTTAGCTCAGTTCATTTAGGACCAGATTATTTCTGGTGATGTAGGTGGTTATGCCTTTTAAACATAGTTCATGAAGTGCATGTTTTGTTCTGTTTGTGAATTGAAACAGAGCAATATGTTGTACTTTAATTGTTTGATGTTTTGTGGGTTGAGAGAAGCACTGCACTTGTTTCAAACATGTTTTAAATCAAATAAAATCTATAGAATAGTTATTCATTACTCATCTGAGGAAGAAATTGGATAGGGATTAAAAGGAATTAGCTCTAAGGTCTTTGCCAGTGTAGCTATGTTGTGTTGTGTTGTGTTGTATTGTATTGGTATGTGAGTAGAATGTATGATGGTCATGTCTTAGTGTTTTTTTGTTTGTTTTTTTTCTCTCAAACCATGTGTATGCTGGGGCGTCGTCAAACTTGGATTTGAGTTCTGATTTGTGTGTGTGTGTGTGTGTGTTTTCAGAGAAACTGCTCCTCATGCATTCCAGTTGGACCTGTTCTTTAACAATGTGTCCAAACCCAGCACCCCAGTGTTTGACCGGTTGGGCAGGTACTACACACACACACACACACCCAACACACCAGTGCGCAAACACTTATGAATGCCAACAGTCACAACTATTATACACTTATTTAATAGTTGTGTCTTTCCATTTAAAAATGAAAAATGTTTTTTTTTCTACATTAAACTCTTGATACACTTTCCTGAACGTACTCGTCATACCTTTAAAGATCTACATGTCATTTATTTCCCCTAGCTTGGAGTACGATGAGAACAAATCAATTGTCTTCAGGCCTAATGGAAAGGTGAGAGATGTGTAGACTACTTTTTTGTATAATATTCTCTCCCATGAGTATATTTTTAAGAGCTCCTTTTTTTACATGGTGGTTTATAGGGCTGTGTTTGTGGAAAAAAAAAGCCCTTGTGCTTTAATAATTGTTGCTCATTGTTGAGTCTTTTGTCTACTTCAGTTTAACATGTGCTACAATGACTGGACTTTCCAGCTGTAGGATGTCTATGCAAACTATCAGTTGTTTGCATGCTTTACATAATTCTTTTTTACCTCTTTCCACTACAAGTGTTTCTCAAGTAGTAGATCAGACATCTTATCTTTTGAGATGGAAAGTGATCCAATAGCATAAAATCAGACATGGTCTGATTTTTAAAAATTTTTTATGAGACCTGTTTCAGTTAACAGAGGAAGAAGAATTCTATGCTGGTAGACATGTTGTGTATGAAGAGAACTACATGTTTGCATATTAGACAGTCCCTTTGCCCCTCCCCTCCACGCTACAGCGTTTCTGAGATCGATCAGATGTGCTCCCTTTTAGAAAGAGAAAGTGATGTTACAGGGTAGGGTTATACCGTGGTGCTTGGAAGTTTGTGAACCCTTTGTGAATTTTCTATATTTGTTCATAAATATGACCTAAAACATCATCAGATTTTCACACAAGGATGAACTTGCGCACTTTAAATGGAACTTTTTGGTTTAAATGAGAAGCGTTATGTTTGGAGAAAGGAAAACACTGCATTCCAGTTTAAGAACCTTATCCTATCTGTGAAACAGGGTGGTGGTAGTATCATGGTGTGGGCCTGTTTTGCTGTATCCGGTCCAGGACGGCTTGCCATCATTGATGGAACATTGAATTCTGAATTATATCACCGAATTGTAAAGGAAAATGTCAGGACATCTGTCCGTGAACTGAATCCCAAGAGAAAGTGGGTCATGAAGCAAGACAACAACCCTAAACACACAAGTCATTCTACCAAAGAATGGTTAAAGAAGAATAAAGCTAATGTTTTGGAATGGCCAAGTCAAAGTCCTGAACTTAATCCAATAGAAATGTTGTGGACGGACCAGAAGCAAGCAGTTTATGTGAGGAAAACCAGCAATATCCCAGAGTTGAAGCTGTTCTGTACTGAGGAATGATCTAAAATTCCTCCAAGCTGATGTACAGGACTGATCAACAGTTACCAGAAACGTTTAGTTGCAGTTATTGCTGCACAGTGGGGTCACACCAAATACTGACAGCAAAGGTTCACATAGTTTTGTCACTCACAGATATGTAATATTGGATCATTTTCCTCAATAAAACTATGACCAAGTTTAATATTTTTTGTCTTGTTTGTTCAATTAGGTTCTCTTTATCTACTTTTAGAACATGTGAAAATCTGATGTTGTTTTAGCTCATATTTATGCAGAAATATAGAAAATTCTAAAGGGTTCACAAAGCACCACTGTATGTTCCTCTTTTGAGCGTGGTCCACAGAGTATTTAGTCAGACATGTTCCTACTTTGCCTTCATATTCAGAATTTGGAATAAATGAAACAACAATAAGAAACATGACCTTATTTTTATGTGTGTAGAAAGGCTGTACATAGACAAAAGAATACAAGAAAGTAGGGCAAACGTTGACAGACTTTCTGAGTGGATAGCTCACATCTGTAACGGATTTTATGTAGTGATAAATGTCAAATGTACACCAGTACACATCGCATTAAGTTTAAGTTTTTCTATTTTCCAGCTTTTAACTCCAGTCTGTCTGTGATCGGTGTTTTCTTTTTGGTTCCTTGCATGATTTCAGGCCATAATTGTCACTGAGCTGCAGCATAGAGAAGTTCAACTTCCTGCTGTCCTCGTGATTTTTAACTTAGAAACGATTTACTAATCCTGAAGATCTACAGGATTGGTGCACAAGACAGACTTTTCAGTAGGTTTGAAGGACACGTTCGAACACTAAATGTAATAAAGGAGCCAGTGACCCAAGTTTAGACCTGTGGAATAAGCAGGCTATAGTACGGGTCCTACAGGTACAATATGTGTAATTCGTGAGCTGGATAATGAGAAGTGACCTCACTCGATTGTTTTGTCTAGATAAATACAGATGGGTTGGTGCTGCGCGGCTGGTATACGTGCCTCACTTTGGCGGTGTACGGTACGGCTGAACGCTCACACGGCCACGACCGCGATTCTCCGCCCCCACCCCCTCCACCTCCACCGCAACAGCAGACCCCAACCTCCAAGAGGAATGTCAAGCATGGTCAGTATATGTTATTTACACATGCATGAACAGTATAAGAAATAAACAATGCTTCTTTCATTAAGGCTCTGTTTCTTTAATGGAACGTCTGTCGTAAGTGTGTATCGTTTTTATTTTCACATAGTGTATTTGTTGTGTGTGTGTGTGTGTGACAGAGTGGGACAATGAGGAGCAGTTTAATGGCAGCCCACCCAGACCACAACCCAGAGGCCCTCGAACCCCACCAGGGCCTCCACCCCCAGATGACGATGATGAGGATGCGCTGCCTGTGCCAGGTGTGTGTGAAATTTCCAGATTGAAATTTTTTGCCTGTGAACTTTTTGTTATTCTTCATATGTGATTTTTTATTTTATTTTAATTCAAAGTGCCACATTTATTTAAAAAAAACTGAAAGAGCAAAAGAGCAACTTTTCAAGCAACATAAAGTTAGTATATTACTTAGGTATTGGTATTAGGTAGGTTAGGTATAGGTGTAGCGTTAGGCTGACCAAAAAGTGTATAACATGACTGCTTGTTGTAGCAGTTTGCGCATTACTACGAAATCAGCTAAAATCCACCAGTTTTCTGCAGCTCCCGACTACACAGCTGGTATTATTATTACACCCTCTCACACTCTACTTAAACTTGAAGTGGTGGAAATACTGATTTTCTTGTCTTTTTTTTGGGCTATTGGTTCTGGACGATTTAATAGTTTATTGATATTTTTAAAAAATGGTAAATCTGCAGCAGGGAAAAGTTAGTATCGCACAAGCATGGTGGCTACAGTAGTGCTGTAACAGAATGGAATTACTCCCATAAAAGTGATATGTACATGTGCGAATACTCATTTTAATTTTATTTATTTTTAAGAAATCATTTTGAACCGTTCCTTCAAAAACAATAAATCGCTCGTGTTGTAGGCCCGGTGAAGGAGGAGAGCATGGAGCGAGGGGACGATGACTTGGAGCCCGTTTCTCCTGAACGAAACTCCCTCCCTCCTGATGATACGTACTCGGACCAGGAACCGGAGGAAGAAGAAGGAGCAGGGGAGGATGACGACGACGATGCCCACTCTGAGGGAAGTGAGCCGGAGGAGGAGGAGGAAGAGGATGAAGAAGAGGGTGAGGAGGAGATGGAGGATGATGGTGAAGGTAGGGGAGGCACAGCACGGTGTGTGTCCCTCAGGCGTGTGTGCGGATGTGTTTCTCCCAGCATGCTCCCACATTAACCTGAGAGAGCAGAGAGGAAGTCACTAAAATTACACCTGCATGTTAAACTGCCTCTCCCTGAGCTACAGCATAGACGTGGCACTTGTTTCTATGGGTTTTAGTATGTCCCTGTCCCTGTACTCAGGCTCATACGCATCCTGCTTTGCGTAGAAGTATAGCTGTGTAGTTCGTTCCGTGATGAAAGCAAGCATACTCTTGAGATTTTGCATGCGGGCTGGGCATACTTTATTTTTCTTATTAGTTTTTGTTGTTTCACCAGAATTAACTTGTAGCTTATTCTGTCTGTGTGTGTAAACCCCCCCCCCCCCCCCCTCACCAGTTCTAGATGTTAACTTTTTCCCCTTACTTTAGGTGACGATGGCTACGAACAAATTTCCAGTGACGAGGAGGATCTCGAGAGTGGGGCGTTTAAACTGCCAGCCTTCGACCTTGACTGCACCCCTGAGGACCTCGCATCTCTACCCACTGTCCAATACGATCCATATGAACGGGAACTCCGCCCCCTCCAGCACTTCACTGCACCCCATATCACGCGCTACGAGGCCGAATTGAATAGTCTTAAGGCGACAGACCTTCAGGACCAAACATCGCAGTGGGCCGAGTCTGCCGCTAAATTGTCAGAACTGCTAGAGGCCTGGAGGGACGGACCAGAGTCGGAGCGCGGTGCAGGCTGGGTAACAGCATTAGAGGAAGTTTCTGCTTTGCTAGTGAAAGGATTGAGCTTCTTGGCGGTTAAAGACCCAGAGGGCCAAAAGGAGCAGCTGAAACTGCTGGTCGAATGGACGTCCACAGCTCTGAGTCTCGACTCGGCCCTGGCACAGCCCATTGCCCTGAACCTGCGCCAACTGAAAGCAGGCGCCAAACTGGCATCTTCTTTGGCTGACTGTGGTACTCAGACTGTGCAGGCCTTACTGGAGAAGGGAATCATGGGTCTTCTTCTGGACCTCCTGTTTGCTGATCATGTGTCATCCACACTGAAACTCAGCATTCTGCGCTCCCTCGACAGCATCATAAGCGAACCACTTGGCATGGAGGCGTTGATTAGAGTGGGCCAACAAGACAGCGAAGGGACCAGTGGCTACCAGCGTCTGCTCGAGCTCTTTCTGTTGGACCAGACCGTCCGAGTGGCTACGGCAGGTGCTGCCATCGTGCAGAAGGGACATTTTTACGAAGTGCTGACCGACCTTCAGAAAACGGCGGGTGTGTGGGCTGAGCACCATCCTGCAGAAGGTGAAGCTGGAGAAAGAGAAGGAGGTGAGAGGGAGAGAGAAAGCACTGACAGAGAGGGAGAGGAGGGAGAAAGGGAAAACATCGAGGCAGAGCCAGAGAGCCCAATGGACATGGACACGCTGCTGGAATCGAATTCTCTATCAGAGGCCGATCTGGACAAGCTGCAAGGTTTGCTAGAAGAGTTGCTCCACCTGCTGGAAACAGCGCCTCACTGCATGGTGCAGCCGCCTGGCAAGGCTTTTCCCACAACTGCGCGCATTACTGGACCTCCGGAGCGAGATGATCCTTACCCAACTCTCTATAGGTGATTCACACACCCCCACACCCTAGGTATTAATCAGGCTCATGCTAGCTAAATCTAGATAATTCTAGCAAGATGTAGTAAACCTCTGCATAAAACTTTCTGTACGACTTGTAAAGTGTGTATCTCCTATTAACTGTATAATGAAGCTTTATTATAATTGTTGGTCATTTTTGAGATCGTTAGGACCGTGTTAGCCAAATCTATTGGACTTAGACACACACACACATACATTTCTGAAAGACATACAAGCTCTGGTATGTTTCCTGATTGCTGGTATTGCATGAAAGCAGTGTTTAGAGTATTAGTCTAGGATTTGTTGTAACCAAAGGTACTCAGTGTAAGATTATTTCTTGTAAGACCTATAAGGTTTAGTGTCCTCCATATTGTTGATCGTGGACATGCAGACCTGTTGCAAGACCAGTAAGGTCTGGTATGTTCTGTAAGTAAGGTCTGTTAGATGTTAATAAATGCAGGGTGCCTCATTAATCAAGCTGGATACGAACCATTGTATTTGTAAATTGTTTACATAAGAGCATTTACATAAGAACTGTGAATTATTTGTGAAAATCATTTAATTTAATTCAGAAAAAATGTTTGTATCCTATCAGAGTTCCTGAGTTGAAGATGCTTCACTCATGTGAACCTTAATCAATCAATTCAGTTTTATATATATATTTTATATACATGAATTTAGAGAAAATTGTTCAAACCTCAGACTTAAAAGTAAGTCCAAAAGAATCCGTAAATTAAAACGAATAAGATTAGCTTTTCAATTAGGACAACAGTAATAGTATTCTTTAAAAGGAGGAGCTTTGTCTGTGTCTGTGGTAGGCGATGCACTGTTATGGCTGAGAGTTTTGTGTACAGTTGTGGTCATAAGTTTACATACCCCTTGCAGAATCTACAAAATATTTTTTAAAAAAATAATTTAATAGGAGGGATCATAAAAAATCCATTTTGTTCTTTATTTTGTACTGCCAGATGTTTACATATAGTCCACAAGTAGGGATGGGTGATAGATATCATTTGCGATATACCTGTAGAAATTCTCCCCACGATAAGAATTAGTCTTCCCGTGATAATAATGATAAAGCGTAGTTGATGACGTATTTCTCTCTGCGACGGTCTGGATCCATTCGCAGCTCACATGCAGAGCGAAAACACGTATGGCGGAAGGCGGATGTGAAGCTGGGGAGGAGTTTATCGCTAAACGAGGAGCCACCTCTACAATCTGGAACTGGTTTTATTACAGAAAATCAGTTTTACTTTTAGATCAGTGTTTGTGTTTCTGAGGTTCTCAAGATCACAGCTGTCACTTGTCGCCAAAAACCGTGGTGAATGGTACTATATTTATATCGTCACTGATATCGTTATCGCAGTAAATACCAGAAAATATCGTGATATAGTTTTAAGTCCATATCGCCCATCCCTATCCACAAGACACAATAATAACTGAATTTACACAAATGAACCCGTTCAAGAGACACTTGAGTCTTAATACTGTGTGTCGTTACCTGGATGATCCACAACTGTTTTATGTTTTGTGATAGTTGTTCATGAGTCCCTTGTTTGTCCTGAGCAGTTAAACTGCCCACTGTTCTTCAGGAAAATCCTCCAGGTCCTGCACATTCTTTGCTTTTCCAGCATCTTCTGCATATTTGACCCCTTTCCAACAGCGACTATATGATCTTGAGATCCATCTTTTCACACTGAGGATAACTGAGGGACTCGTACACGACTATTACATAAGCTGCAAACATTCACTGATGCTCAATAAGGCAGCATGATACATTAAGAGGCATGGGGTGTAAACTTGTGAACTGGACGATTGGTGTAAATTGTTATTTTGTTTAAAGATCTTATTTTTAAGAATTTTCTATGTAGCATCTGAAGGGCAGATTCCTCTTATTTTCAAGGCGTATGTAAACTTATGATCTCAGCTGTAAATCAGACGTGCTTTGAATGCGCTTGGTAATTTACGGGTGTCTGGTATTTAATAACATACAAATTGTGAAATTGCTGGTGAAATTCTTCATTGAGTTTACACACGACTTTACTGAAAGATTAATAACCTGATTGTCATTTATTTGATCATGTTAGCCAGATATTGGATATATCTACGAAGACTGTAATAAATCTGTTTAAAAAATATTTTTTTTTACAGGTATATGAATGCTGTGCACTTTTTGGAGTCATTGGCGGTTGTCTTGACCTCTCCGGCCACTTGCAGCCACGTGGGAGTACTGCAGGCCGTGCGAGAGCTGCTGCGCTTCTTGTCCCAATCCCAGCAGGGACTCTTATTCCTCCTGAGCCAGCACGAGCCCACTAACATCCTGCTGCGTCTGCTCACACCTCTCACACACGTGGCTCCCCTCACACACCTAGCTCACCTGGCCCCAATGACTCCTCTGTTGGAGGCAGAGGGGGAGGAAGCTGCCACTGGCACCGAGAGCTCGCTGGACGACGGCTTTTGGGTGTGGTTAATGCAGGCCTTGCACGCCTTGCAAGCTGTCGCCGAGCTGAATGGCCTGGAGCTCGAGGAAGGTGACAACCCAGAAGTGTTGTCCACACTCCACAGCTTGTATCTGATCAGTTTTAGCAGCACGGGACGAAACGCAGTCTCACACGTCCTCAGCCTGGATGCTAATCTCAGCTGCCTGGTCAACCTGCTCGAGCATCACGCCAAAGAGGGACAAGGGTGAGCACACACACACACGCACACACACCACTCGGTAGACACATGCAGAACAAGCTGGGGTTTATCCTGCATATATGCACTTCAATGTAATGATTTTCATTTTTAGGGAAGGAAAAGCCAGAAAGTCTGTAACATACAACTATGCCTGCATGCTCGTGCTGCTGGTTGTCCAGTCCTCTGCTGAGCTGAGAATGATGGAACATTTTGCGGCTCCGTTACTCACTATATGCAGAGCCGACGAGAACAATGCAAAACTTCAAGGTGAGACATAAACTCTTACCAAAGCCATTCAGGAATCTATACTATGGACGGACTGAACACGAAGGATGTGAAAATGTTTTTTTTAAACACATTGGTACTGTGTTATGAGCTTTTGAGGTGTTATTATAAAGTATATTCAATTCAAAAGAATGTTTTTATGTCAAAATATCGAGTTATTAAGTTGAAGTTCACAGACGTATATCAAAATAAGGACATAATATTTTGAGAAAAGTTATTAATTTGAAATAATGACGTTGCACTTAAAATGATTTCCACAATTTGTAATATGTAAAAATGAATAAATCAATAAATAATAACGACAAAGCACTTCAACATATTTTTTCCACAACAATCGTTGGAAATAACGTTAAGTCAAAGTAACAAGATATTGTGTGTTGAAATAATGAAGTAACTTGAAATAATGTTTTATTTAAGTCTAAATCGTGAGATTATAAGGAATTTGGTCGAAATAATGAGTTATCAAAATTGAAATAACAAAATAATATGTTGAAATAACGACAACACGTTCCACAACTATTCAAAATGAGTTTGGTCAAAATAAGAAGATAAGTATGTGGAAATAATGAATTAAGGCATTATGTATTATTTGTCTGTATTATGTATCTTGCACTTCAGGGCTTCTGTTACTATACAGTAAAGAAAAGCATAAATCTCATGTTAACTTTGTAATAGGGCTGGGCAATATGTCAAAAATATCTTCTCATGATACTTGAGGACATTTCTACGATACATGATGTGTATCACGATATATAATTTATCTAACAAAGTTTTTACTACTGTTTTGTCTGCAAAACAGTAGTAAAATAAAACACATTAAACTGAGTTTCATGATATTTTTCTTTAATGCCTACAAAGACAAAGAAGAAAAATGACGTCAAATCAACGGCATCCATTCGGTAACATTTAATTTGTAATTATTAAAAATGTAAAAAAACAAAACGAAACAACAACATCACCATACCAACGATATCTCAGAAAAGTGTATCGTGTAATCAATAATCAGGATAGCGATATTATATCGATATATCATCCAGAGCTACTTTGAATACAGTCTATAATTGAGATTGTTTTTTCTAGGTTAATTTGGTGATGTGACTTTTTTTTTTTTGTTTCAGAGCTGAGTAAATGTCTGGAGCCACTGGAGAAACTACGTTTTGATATGAGCGGCATACCAGTCCTTATTGACTACATCAAACAGGTCTGTTTATCAAATACAATAGAACAAGGTGGTATAAGGCTTTAAAATGATTTACTGAAAGAAAGGAAAGTTGGATATTAGAGCAGCAACATATTTTCAGCAGAGTTAGGGTGTTTTTATTAAAAAAAAAAATCCATTTATTTATTTAATATAAATGTACTTTGAGCCTGTCCTTAAGGACATAACCATATACTCACTGGCCACTTTATTAGGAAAGTCTGTATGCAATTCAATTTCATGCAATTATCCAATCAGCCAATCATGTGCCAGCTATGCAGTTCATTAAATCATGCAGATACAGTTGAAGAGCTTCAGTTAAGGTTCACACCAATCATAGGAATCAGGGTCAAAATGCTGTGCTTCAAACGTCTCAGAGACTTTGACTACGGTATTTTTGTCGGTGCCAGACTGGCTGGTTTAAGTATTTCAGAAACTGCTGATCCCCTGGGATGTTCATGCACAACAATCTGTAGAGTTTACACAAAATGTTGGGGGGAAAGAAGCATCCAATAAATGGCAGGTGTACGGGCAGAAACGCCTTGTTGATGAGAGAGGTCAGAGGAGACGTGACTGGTTTGAGGTGACAGGAAGGCTACGGTAACTCAAATAACCATTCTCTTCAATTGTGGTGAGCAGAAAAGCATATTAGAAGGCACAAAACACCAAACGGTTGCACTACAACAGCAGATTACATCTGTTTCTGGTCCTGTCAATCAAAAACAGGAATCTGAGGCTACAGTGGCCTCAGGCTGGACAGTTGAAGATGGAGGGAAAAACAGTGCCTGATCTTTTTTTCAATCTTCAATCAAATCTTTCAATCTTTTTTCCCTTTATTCTGATGTTTGATGTTAAATGTTTTATTAACTGAGGTTTTTGACCGGTATCTGCCTGATTTTATGCATTGCTCTGCTGCCACATTATTGGCTGATTGGAAAATTGCATGTGTATCCTGACTGTTGTAACAGGTCATCCGGTCTCTTGGGTTTAAAGGGGAAGGCTAATTACATTTATATGTGCACACTGTAATTGTCCACTTGTTTAAAAGATGTTTAAAATAAGGTAGCGCCAGTGTTTGTGTATAATTAGGACTAATGCATGTATTTATACAGTGAAATGAACCAGTAATAATATATTGTGGGCAAGCTACTTAATGACTAGCCATGCATAACTGAGATTCTGTTCTTTGTGTCAGAATCTGGAGAATGTAATGATGCCAGATGGAGTGGGCCTTGTCACTGCTCTCAGAGTGCTTTGTCACATCGCCTGTCCACCAGCTACTGTGCCAGGTGCGCGCGCGCACACACGCGCACACACACACGCACACGCGCACACACACATGCGCGCACACACATGCACACACACATGCACACACACATGCACACACACATGCACACACACATGCATACATCTTCTGTTTTTGGAACAGTATGAAATCTTTATGATAAACAGGCAAGGCCAATTCTTGTATTTTTGCTAGACACTAAAGACATTTGGATTTTAGATCAAAGGATGAATGTGAGATAATCGATCAGAATTTCAGCTTTCGTTTCCATATATATATTTATACACACACACAGTGCCCTCCACTAATATTGGCACCCTTGGTAAATATGAGCAAAAATGCTATGAAAGAATTATTGTTTAACCTTTTGATATTTTGTTAAAACATTCACAAACATACTCTGCTCTCATGGATATCAAACAATTGCAAAGAGAGAGAGAGATGTGAGAGAGAGAGATGTGAGAGAGAGAGATGTGAGAGAACCCATCCATTCTTCAAGTTATCGAAAATATTGGAACGTGTGAATAACAGGCGTTTCCTGTTGCCCAGATGTGCCCTGTTAGATTGATTTGTTTAAATTAATAGCTCTGAATGTTTACTCTTGGTTTGAGTCCTGGGTTTCTCCTGTAACGTCTGCATTTGTTGATAAACCAACATGAAGACCAGAGAGTTGTCTATAGGAGAAAAGCAAGCCATTCTGAATCTAAGAAAAGGGAAAATCCATCAAAGCCATTAGTCAAGCTTTGGGCGTAGCCAATACAACAATTTGCAGTTCTGAAAAAGAAAGAAATCACTAGTGTACTGACAACCAAACAACGAACAGGTGGGCCAAGGAAAACAACAGCAGTTGATGATAGAAAGATTGTAAGAGCTGTGAAGAAAACCCCAAAAACAACAGTTGGTGACATCACCAGCAACCTCCACAGGGCAGGGGTGAAGGTATCATGATCCCCCATTCGAAGACGACTTTGAGAGCAGAAATATAGAGACCACACCACAAGATGCAAAACACCCATGAGCAGTAAGAATCAGAAAGCCAGATTGGAATTTGCAAACAAATACAGAGATGAGCCACAAAAAGTCTGGAACCAAGATTAACCTCTACCAAAGTGATAGAAAGGCCAAAGTGTGGAGAAAGAAAGGACCTGCTCATGATCCAAAATATATGATCTCATCGGTCAAGCATGGTGGAGGTAGTGTCATGGCTTGGGCTTGCATGGCTGCTTCTGGAACATTCTCACTAATCTTTATTGATGGTGTAACTCATGATGGTAGCAGCAGAATGAATTCAAGAGTTTACACGAACATTTTGTCTGCCAATTTACAGAGAAATGCATCTGAATTAATCGGGAGGAACTTCATCATGCAGCAAGACAGTGATCCAAAACATACTACTAACTCAACAAAGAACTTTATCAGGGGGGGAAGTGGAAGGTTTCAGACTGGCCAAGTCAATCACCAGACCTTAACCCTATTGAGCGGCATTTCACCTCCTGAAGAGGAGACTGAAGGGAGACACATCCCCCCTGAAACAAACAGCAGCTGAAAGAAGCTGTGGTACAAACCTGGAAAAGCATCACAGAATGCACCAGTTTGGTGATGACGGTGGGTTGCTGATTTGATGCAGTTATTGCAAGCAAGGGATATGCAACCAAATATTAACTTTTATTTACTTTAATACTATCTGTTCCAATACTTTTGCTCACCTAAACATTGGGTCATGTGCCACCAAAGGTTCCCTGTTTTAAGTCATTAGCTTGGTTGTTCTAAGCCGTTCCAGTACTTTTGGAGGGGGCTGTATGTATATACGCAGAGTATGTATTGTTCGATACATATCATTATGACGCTACATTCTTTAAAATAAAGCGGTGTGTGTGTAGCACTAGTGAACATTTATCATAAATCTGTTTTGTCTATATAGGTCAGCAGAAGGACCTGAAGTGGAACCAGGCCGTGATCACACTGTTCAGCGCTGAAGGAATGGACACGTTTATTAAAGTCCTCCAAAAGTTGACCTCGGTGTTACTACCCCCCTGGCGACTGCATGGACCCTTGGGCCCCACGCCACAGCGGATGATGATGATGTCACTGGCATCCTGTGCACTGAGGCTCATGCGAGCAATGTTAAGCGAGCTGTTGCACGGTGGTGCGTGCGAGTTCAGGGACGTGCGCGTCCCGGCTGTGTGTGTTACCCTGCATACGATTGCATGCTCCACGCCGTTGGGACGCCTGGATGCCGAGGAGCTGCGCCTGCAGAACGACATCACTGATGTTTTACTGACTTTCACACACGCTGTGAGCAAGCAGGAGACAGGCTCTGAGGAAACCGTGGCAGCGAACAGCTGGTCTCTCATGCTGAAAGAGGTGCTCAACTCCATTACTGCTGCACCAGAGAACATTTACAGCAGCCTCAGTCTGTTATCGGAGCTACTGCCTTTACCGCTGCCCATGCAGACCACACAGGTACTAAAAACACACAAGTGATGCTAAACAGTCTCTGTCTCTCTCTTTGATGCTAAACAATCTCTGTCCTTAGGCGCGAGAAGCCCATTAGCTATAATAAAATCACTTTAATACCCACCCTCACGTGGCATACTGTTTTATAAAACGGCAACAAAAACAATATGACAAAATCCATTGTTAAATACATTTTATTTCATTTATTATTCATTATATTTTCAATAAAAAAATATTTCCGACATGTAATATCGCAACATAACAGGTATGGTATTAGGGTATTGGTTGTTAGGGTATGCTACAAAAGAGCAATAGGTGCCTCCCAAATTGCATACTTGTGCACTATTCTACGCCATTCTGTAGTATAAATAGTGTGAGTGGTACCCGGATGATGCGCATATTCAGCTGAAAAAACTAAGTGTGGAATGTTGGACACTCAACGGTCGCAGCTTTGCTTACATAGCGGAAGAGGGGCGGGGCTACCAGGCATTGACGGTGGCTCAAATTTACTCAGAATCAAAAATGGTCGCGTTGGGCATAAACGGTTACATTGACATAAACAGTCAAATGAAGAAATAAATTTTCGTTGACTCTGGGTATTCTGCTAAAGCTAGCCGCGTCGCATTACGTACTTTTGACGTCATTTGCCATCGACTTGGAAACGGCCTATACAGTGTATAGTACATCATTTGAGCCACAGCTAACGGCTCAGTTAACAGTTTCATAGGTTTAATTCTTGGCACGTTGATATGAAACTCAATTATTATGATGTGGTCCGAGGTGTGTGTATATCAAGGATATAACAATGGCTTTGAATACGACTCAGATTTGAATATGAATCAGATTTTAGAGCCGAAACTATTTTAAACCATTTAAAGAAAACTGTTATATAGTCCACTAATGTTTTGAAATGCAACACCACAGCTCATCGGCAAAAAAATGTTAGCCAGTGACTTTCTGCCTTTTTGTCGAGGGCACTAACATGGTGCTTCAGGACAGGATAAAAATTATGGCTACATAAAGTCGTCTCTTTTTTTTCACTTATTTTTCATAGTCTGTAGTAAGCTTACGAGGTTTTGTCGTTTAAAGACGATATACATTGCTGTTTCTGTCTATATGGCAGGCTTTGTCAGCCCAAGACATCGGAGTGGCGATGAACACGCGTAAGCTGTGGAGTATGCACCTACATGCTCAGGCACGCACGTTACAGGAGATGCTGCGGTGCGTGTGTGTGAGCAGCTGTCCAGCTCTCCTGTCCGTGCTCCGGCGAGTGTGTGTGCAGCTCTGCGACCTTGCAGCACCGACTGCCACCCTCGTCATGCGGACCTTGCTGGAGCAGCTGCACGAAGAGATACAACTGTAAGTTTATGTATCAGGATTGCACATGCATGAGTGAACAGGGCTCACGTGTGAATTCGTTGGTATTCCATTTAGGAAACGACTGTGTGTTTATATTTAATGTTTTAAGATTTGTGTGATCCCACACAAGATGTTAGTCTACTCACATTATTGTTTATTTTCTGTTTAGGGAAGCCGTGACTTCGCAGTTGACAAGGCTACTAGCTCTGCTAGACTCATTGGTGTCTCAGCGCTCCTGTAAGGCAGCCATGTTGGCTCTGCTGGGCGGAGCCTTACGCGGTGAGGTGCGGAGCGAGGGGCGGCCTGAAGACAAACCAACCGAGATGCTATCGATACTGCTTGCGATGCTCATCTCACCGGTGGACGCAAACCTATCGGTGCAACAGAACACTGAACTGATAGCCTCGATCATCCAATCGCTATGTGACCAGGACATTTCTCTGATTGTGAGCGGCTCAGGGGAGGTGTGTGTGTCTGAGGCAGAGCAGTTGGCTAATGCCTTGCCTTCAAAGGACATGATGCCGTCTATATGTGACAAAATGTTGGAGGTGCTCAGACACACACAAAGCAGCTACACACTTCAGCTCACTTGCCTCAGAACCATGATGTTCCTGACCGAACATGACTATGGGCTCTATCATTTGAAGAGGTAATGATGTGCTTTTATTTAAGTGTGTATCCGGCATATATATGCAGTCGTTCACCGATTGCTGACCTTGGTTTTTGCTATATATATGCTTTAACATGCTGTTTATGTTGCAGCTCACTGAAGAAGCACGGTGCTGCCGTGGCATTGTTGCTCCGGAGAGAAATTGCATCTTTTAACAAAGAATCGGCTGAACTGATTTCAGCGCTGTTGGACTTTCTGCGGCAGATCCTCAACAATGACTCAACAACAATGGTGAACAACAGAATCACTTCCTCTTGTTTCACACAATTCTGGCATCTAATGAAGCCAGAATTGTGTTTTGGTTAGGTGGGTGGGTGGATGAATGAATACATTACGCTTCATGTATGTATGTGCAAGTGAGAGAGAGAGAGAGAGAGAGAGAGAGAGGAAGAGTGAGAAAGAGTGTAGTATGTGTTTATGAGAGCCTGTTTGTACTGTAACAGGATGAAGATATGGACTCCCGCTCTTTGGCTTTGAACGTGAGTGATATGAAACAGCTGCTCCAATGGAAAAATGATTCCACTGAACATCCACTTGCAGAGTTGGAGAAACACATCACGGTATGAAGTGCATCGGTATAAGAGCCGATTTGACGTATTTTCCGATCCGGAAATAAATATGTTCCAATCTCGACAGTGCCACAGCCATCCGTTTCCGGGAGCCGAGGCGAAACCAGCCGTGCTCTCCGAGTGGAGGGAGGGCATGCTCTCTCTTCTTTGACAATCAGACTTGCACAAGCTAATTGCAGGCATCTGTGACATCTTGTATGCAGAAGAGGGCCGATAGCACTTTCCTCACCGTGTGTTACACTGCCCTGTGATGCTGAGCAGATATTCAGAAAGACGTGGTCGGCTGGCTTCACGTGACACAGAGGAAGCACGCGTTAGCTTTTACCCTCCCTGGTTGATAACTGTTATATGATCGGAGAAAGCTGGACAGGTGGGTGGGAATGGTAAGGGCACCAAATTGGCGGGATCAAAAGAAGAACATTTTACACTAGACGTGGTGAAGACACTCGGTGTGCTGGTTTAAGAAGCGACAAAGACGTGTGTCACTTTGTGAGTGCTCTACCACGCTTTTCAGGACACGAGTCCCACGTGTCAGTGTAAGTAGAGTAGAGTGTGGAGTATTTAGTTCTATAGCAGTATTAATGTGCCATGATAAATAATTAAGTTACACATATTAAGGTTTTTCCTGCTCATGATTCAGTGTACAGGATGTCAGAGTTTTTTTGTGATTGTTGCAGCCAAAAATGCTCGAGATATTTGCAGCTTTTTTCGAGTTTTGTGTGCTTTTCTTTTTCAGAAAACTACTTGAATTGCGAAACCCTGGAGGGACTGAATTTAGCAGCCATTTAGCAGCGGTTCCTGAGTTGAAGTGCATGTGTTAGAATAGTTAAAATGCTAAAATGTGCAGTGCTCCAGCAACAGGGTTGGGAACATGTGATTTCAATTATGGGCCCAATGTAGCATAAATGTTGTTTTTTTTTTATAAGGTTTCTAGCCAGGAAGACATGCCACTTAGATATACAGTAACATATTTTTCCATATATGTTTATAATAATTATAGTACTCATAATGTTGAATTTGACACCTACAAATCTTAGGTTTCGATATGAACTATTAATTGTTATAGTCGTACAGTTTGCTTGGTTGTGAGCTTCTCTGTCATTTTCCATCAAATGTATTGCTCGAACGCGGACCGACGTTAACGTCGACCAACAAATCAATATTAAAATTCGTCGCCAACTATTTTTATCATCAAATTTTATCGCTTTTGTCGGTTAGTAGTCGCAGTCCTGTACTGCCCCCAGTGTTGGTACTGCGCCACACGCATCCATCTTTCTCATGGAAAACAGTATGCTGAATGAACTGCCTCCTCATCTTGCGTACATATATGCGTGCTTTTAAAGCAAGTGTAAATCTGGCGTAATAAAGAAATGCTGTCTGGCTGAGTGTGATTATTTATTTATTTGTTTTTGTTTTTGGTTGTGTCTCTCACATCTAATGGTTGTGTGACCAAACTATCATAGGAACTCCTTAAAGAGGATGATTCGTTGGAAGCTCTGCTGGAGAATGTGGTGGGTCTCCGGCAGATTGTGGAAAGTACCGGAGAGACTATGGGCCAAACAGAACCTGAAACAGAGCCAACTCTACCTTCTCCAGAAGCACTCCAGACCCAGTTTAACAACAGGTAACAGCAGAGGGAGTCTGTCTCTCCTGCTCGTCGAGTTCTTGTTAGTACTCTAATGTTGTTTTTTGGTATGTCTGTGTGATTGTGTGTGCTCTCTCCCCAAAGAACCGTATATATTCTCTCTGATCTGTTGGATGATCAACTGAGGGCTCTTTGGTATCCTCCATTCCAGTCAGATGACATGGAGACAGACCAGGACATGGTGAGGGTTTTTTTTTTTTTTTTTTTGTTTTATTTGGGGGTGTATTTCTCCCAGTTTAGTTACTACCAGTTTCTAATCACTTGCCAATTCTACTCTATAAAACAATAGCTATAATTCTTGTACATCTGTGCTATGTGAGAAAGGAGGCTGTGGCCATTAGAGGACAAAAGAGATTTCCTGCTGATTTACTTGGAGAAGAACAAGGTACTATACTCCTGTATTTGTAATGAAATATTATGTGGTGTTTGTTTTGTTGCTTTGCAGGTTAAAGTAGACCTGGTGGCGCTGGCGCAGCAGTGCTGCCCTGATCTGAACCTGAAGGCCGAGTTAGACCGTTCGATCCTGAGCGAGCCGACTTCACCAGGCCACAGCAAACCAGCAAAGGGCTTTAGACTGGGGAAGCACAAACATGAAACCTTTATCACGTCTAGGTACACACAAAATACATTCACATGCACTTTCATTCAGTGGTCAGAAATACAGGGATGATAAAAGCTTTGCAGCGTGCATACAGATATCCGAGCAATCACCCAAGCACAGGAATGAGTGTGATTGCTGTGTCTGACCTGTTTAAAGGAGCACACCCAGGGGGAAAACATACCAGGGTTCAATTTAAACAGACTCAACGCCTCATATGTGGAAAGCACCCTTCGTGTACATAGAATAACCCTCAATAATGATTCCGTATGAATCTCTCGGCAGCGGAAAATCTGAGTACGTGGAGCCGGCGAAGCGTGCTCACATCATGGTAGCTCCTCGCGGACGTGGTCGTGGCGCTTTCAACCAGCTCTGCCGGCCACACGACATCTTCAGGCAGCGCAAACAGAACACGAGCCGGCCACCCTCCATGCACGTAGATGACTTCTTGGCTGCAGAATTCAAGGAGGTGAGCCTACCTGCAGGCCTGCCTCTACCCAAACGCCCTCTCAAAGGCGGAGGGGCCAAGCCACCCACTAGAGGCCTGTTTACCGGTGGAACCAGAGGACGGGGCTTCCAGAGCCACACCCGCTTCTTCACTCCACCTGCACCCAAGAGCGCACTGCTTGCCAGTATGTACAGCTGATAATACTCAAACACATCCAGATTTTGTTATTGCTACATTTTGAACGTTTTTGAAAATTGACTTTTGCTGGGTTTTATCTTCACACCGAAGGTAATTATCCTCGTCGTGAGGGTGGGCGGGGCTCCGCTTGGAGTGCTCCAGTGACTGCAGTCACTCACAGAGGGACATACAGCGAACCCCGAGGAGCACAGAGTAACTTTACGAGGCCATTACCATCGAGGCAGCCACCAACAGGTACACTGATGTAACACACGTGTAGATATTTAATAGCTAGACGGCTAGGTAGATTCACATTACGGACAAATCACGGTGTTCCATAATTATTTAATCATCTTGCTTGACTGGAGGAAATTTGTGTCAGTCTTATTAAAGATAAGCAAGTTATTTGAAACTCCCAGACCCAATTGCAAGTAGAGGGCCAGAGTAAGCATAAGTACTGTATGCACCACGTCATTCAGTGGAAACTAAGTCTAGCATGATGACTCTGAGATGTAGAGATGTCAGAAATTCTCTACTACGCTACTACGCAGTAGGTGAAAAGCAGTACGCCAAAGGAGTAGTGTGTCTGAATTCTCAGTGTTCATAAAACAGTAGGTGAGAAATACCCGGATGACCTACTGCTTCTGACTCGATTCTGTAATATTGAACCACTGGACATTGTGGATACTGCGCTATCCCATAATGCAACAGGACTGGCTCGGATTTTGACAGTTCACACAGTAGTACGTCCAGAATTGTATTCATGCTTACCACTTATACTGATCAGTATATACTGTATCAGCAGTCGAGCAGTGGGTACTGAATCGAATGCAGTGGGTACTGAATCGAATGCAGTAGGTACTGAATTGAATGCAGTAGATACTGAATCAAATGCAGTGGGTACTGAATCGAATGCAGTGGGTACTGAATCGAATGCAGTAGGTACTGAATTGAATGCAGTAGATACTGAATCAAATGCAGTGGGTACTGAATCGAATGCAGTGGGTACTGAATTGAATGCAGTAGATACTGAATCAAATGCAGTGGGTACTGAATTGAATGCAGTGGGTACTGAATCAAATGCAGTAGGTACTGTCACAATACGTGATTTCAGACGCAGTCGTAGTGTAATACAGTGGTTTTCAGAGTGTGGTCCGGTAACCCACGAAGCATAGTTGCATAGTCCCTGGTTGCAAAATGTTTGAGAACCTCTGATCTAGTAGATTATTGCTTGCTAACATGTATGATAAGCTGTGTAGTCTACTGATACTAACTAAAATTAAAAGTACATACACCATTAGAGATTTAGGAAAAGAGAAAGTAAATGGAACAGCATCCAGTTCCTCGATCCGATCTGCTTCTTCTGCTGTGTTTAATGCTGTGTTTTCTTTTTAGATAGTCGATTCGTTCTCAGCATATAGTCCAGTCGCCAAATTGCACTCCCACTGACGGAGGGACGTTTATCGCAAGCTTCCCGAAAAATCTCCTCCCAAACTGAATGATCATGTACCATTTGTTCAACCAGTGTACGATAAGGTCGTTCTACCCAAACTGAAATTAAACAAATTTTCAGCTTTTCTTCATCTGTGCCATGTTGTATCATCACTGAGGGGGGCTTCTGTGATAGGCCGTCAGCAAGTCAACAACGAATACATCTCGCCAATTTCTACAGAAATCGCTTATCCTGACGATAAATGTCGCGGACGTCCGCAGTAACAAATACTGTACAGACACGCGTCCTGAAAACGAATCCCGTCTGAAAAAAGTAGTAATAAACTCTCAGTACCCTGAATACATGCTTTGAGGTTAAGCAATTCTCAACATTTATTCTCCTGAATATTGCATACATTTTACATGAGACTAATGCCTTTGAGGTTCAGATTTTTGCAGCTGGTCAGTAAACTAAAATAACAGTGGTATGGGGGGGGGGGGGGGTTTGGGCCTATATTTTTATTTTTACTGGTTCTTCTGTATTTTCCTCAGGTGCATACCGTTTGGCTCCACGAGACCGCGCCCCCAGAGGAAGAGGCACTGGCCTTTCCTGGCTAAGTGGAGGAGGACTTGGTGTAGGAGGTGGTGGTGGTGTAAGTAACAGTGGGCGTGGTCAAGGGAAATTTAGCAGCAGCGGGAGTGGAGGTGGACGAGGCCGGCACGTACGCTCGTTCACCCGCTAATAACTGTAAACTATCCAAGACTCAGCCACATGGCTCTAAAGGACCAATCAGGATGAGGACTTAGAGAATCAGTGGATGCATTTATTGTAATGTTATATTTGTTTTTTATGTGCGTGTCATAAACTGATTAAAATTCTGTGAATATCCACTTGTGTTTAATATCTTTTAAAGCGGACATTTGAATTTCAGCAGTTTAAAAGCAGACATTTTTATATGGAGCTCTTTGCTAGGAAGTGCTGTTTTCCAAGAAAGACAATGTGATCGATCCTTTGCAAAGTATTTTATTGTGAGCCAGTTTGAGAAAATAGACAAATAATGTGAAATAAATCATTGTGAAAATATGTGAAGGTCCCTAATCATTTAGAAAACTGCTCAGATAATATGAACACCTTATGTATTTGTGAAAAATGCCACTGGAGTATTGAACCATACAGTCCCCTCTGAAAGTATTGGAACGACAAGGCCAATTCTTGTGTTTTCGCTGTGCACTGAAGACATTTAAATTTGAGATCAGAAGATGAATGAGACGATAAATTTCTTGATATTTACGTCTAGATGTGTTAAACAATTTTTGTTTTTGCCACTTTTTGTTTGAACCCACCCATTTTTCAAGTGACCAAAAGTATTGGAACATGTTAACTGACAGGTGTTTCTTGTTGTCCAGGTGAACCCTGTTAAATTGATTGTTTAAACAGTGAACAGATCTGAATGTCTACTCTTGATTTGAGCCCTGGGTTTGTGTGTGAAAGAAGCTGTGGTACAAACCTGGAAAAGCATCACAAAAGAAGAAGTAACCGTTTGGTGATGACGGTGGGTTGCTGGCTTGATGCAGTTTTTGCAAGCAAGGGATATGCAAACAAATATTAAGTGTTATTTACTTTAAGACTATCTGTTCCAACTTTTTTGCTCACCTAAACATTGGGTGGTCTGCTACCAACGGTTCCATGTTTTAAGTCGTTTAACACATCTAAATGTAAATATCAGGAAATGAAAGTTGAAATTCTCATATATCGTCTTATACACAGCTTTTGAGCTCAAACCCAGTGTTTAAGAAAAAAAAAAAAGAATTGGTCTTGCTGTTCCAATACTTTTGGAGGGGACTGTAGTTGGTTAGCAGCATGTTTCTGCAGTAGGAGGATTTGGCAGTTAGCAGGCCATCGAACAGCTATGCAGTCATGTGTGCTGGTGTTCAGAGAACCGTGACGTCTCTGCTCTTCTTCTTGAGGCAGTCTAATGTTGGGCCATATGGGTTTTGCTTGCGATGCTCCTCGTTGTGACGCGTCGCTGTTTGCGTGGCCATGCCTGGTTTAAGAACCTCGTTCTTCAGACGTTCCAGAAGCTCTGCTTTCTCAAGCTCCACCCTCTGCAGCTCTTGCCTGCGAGTTCGCTCTGCTCCCAATAACGCACACACGTCCGACACCACACGGGACAGTTGGCCCTGAACACAAAATATGAACGGCTGTTACAAAAAGTGAATGCAAAAAATGTAAATTAAATAAACGGTGACGTTCATTTTTAATTGACAGAAAAATCTCTTACCGTAACCTGGTCACACACTGTTAATTGTGCACACTCAAGCAGGACCACCAATAATGTTAAACCAAGTGATATACACTGCGTGTGTGTGTATAGAATACCTTGAGCTCATCCACCTCGTTTTTCAGTAGGTTCTCCTTTTGTACCATGTGTCTCCTCTGAGAATCCAGCCGGGACTCCATCTCACGTCTCACTTCCACAACCTTACAATCCAGTTCAGTCCTATAAAACACACACCCCTTTAATATTCTTTAATATTATGTTCTATGTTACGATTTGTTTTTACAATTCTGATAATGATGAAGGTAAATCTGAAATAGAGAACAGATACGAGTCGATCCGGCTTACGATTTATTTTTTCCTTTTTCACAAAGAACAAATCGAATTTAAAGGTTTAGTATTTTTATCACTAAAAATCAATATATAAATCATATATATACTATTTTAAATGAGAAAATCACTACGTGGGTATTATAAGGAAAAGTTTTGATTCTGATCGATTAAAAGTCCTAAAAGTCATGTTTGCATATTTTACACATACAGTTGTGCCCAAAGGTTTGCATAACCCTTGCAGAATCTGATAAATCTTAATACTGTTAACAAAATAAGAGGTATAATAAAAATCCCATGATGTTTTTTATTTAGTACTGTCCCGACTAACCTATTTCACATAACAGATGTTTACATATAGTCCACAAGACAAGATTTATAAAATGTACCCCATTCAAAAGTTTACACACCCTTGATTCTTAACACTTGTGTGTTGTTACCTGGATAATCCACAACTGTTTTTATGTTTTGTGATAGTTGTTCATGAGTCCTTTGTTTGTCCTGAGCAGTTAAACTGCCCACTGTTTTGCTTTTCCAGCATATTCTGCATATTTGACCCCTTTCCAACAGCGACTATATGATGGTGAGATCCATCTTTTCACACTGAGGACAACTGAGGGACTCGTACACAACTATTACATAAGGTGCAAACATTCACTGATGCTCAAGAAGGCAACACGATACATTAAAAGCCAGGGGGGTGTAAACTTTTGAACAGGATTACATTTACATTTACATTTATTCATTTAGCAGACGCTTTTATCCAAAGCGACTTACAAATGGGAAAATACAAGCAAAGCGATATATCAAGCAGAGAACAATACAAGTAGTGATGATGATTGGTGAACAGGTTGATTGGTGTAAATTGTTATTCATCATGCAGTTGGCAGAACATTATGCGATGTGGACAAAACAGTAAAAGATTTTTTTCATTGCGTTGACCTGAAAATGCAACTTGCATTCATTTCTTATTTCTTTTTAGGAAAGCAATGTATTTCTACAGTCCAGTTATAAAAGTTTGCACATTGTGAAAATGGTGGCAGCTTGTATGTTAAGGAAAGGATAAATAAAGCATATCAAATGGATAGTAACTGGCAAAAACACTATTAAACTCTGAAGCCCTAAGAATGATTCCAATAAAAGAAACCAACGAAGGCAACAGTGTATACTGTGGGCCGGTGGGATGCAGCAGTATCGTCAATCAGCAACATCAGCTAGATTGTTAGAACACAAATCCTACATTGGGCCAAATGATACAGAGTGAATTCATAAAAGAAAAATAGACTTTATTTAAATTAGGAGTGAAATCCATTGCAGGTTTAAGCCTGAGATAAGGAAACTTGTTTTCATTAAGAAATGTTGCATTTCTACATCTGAAGATTTAGTCAAATTCCCCCCAGAAACCCCACAAAGGACATGGTAAGTTTATTATTGTCCACATTTTCAGATGTCCTTGCTGAACGCAGTGGTTACCTGCACTTAAGTCAGCTAAAGATTGGTAGGGACAAGGCTCCTAATGGCTGTCGTATGATTGGAGAGAACTGGCTGATGCGTGAGAACTGGCAGGTAATTAAATTGGGAAGAGAATGGGAAAAAAAAAATTAGCAAGGACTGATCAAACACAGGGGCAGCTGGTATAAACGGTCTAGCAGGGTTAAACCTCTGCTGCCTTTTAAAGATTAAAAAAAGACATCAGTATAAGGTTTCATTTTTTGCCACCAGATTATTTGCAGTTAACAAATGTTCTTAAAGTGGTTTATTTTGGAGCTTTTTTTTTTTTAAGTAAGTGCAACACCACCACCAATGGTCATAAGGAAAATACACAGCATCATATGAGGAAGTGAGGCTGGGGCTGATTTCTTCTCTCTAGTCCAGAGTGTAGATTGAGGAAGCCTATCAGTGTGAGCTGATATTTTTCAGCCTGCTCTGCTGACACATCCCTAACACGTCATTAGCACTGATTAAGAAGGTGAATGTGAAATACAGTTACGGGTGTAATGAATGCAAATGAGGTGGAGTATTTACTCTAACCTCCTTTTTCCCCCACAAAATGCCTGGAAGAGAAACTGAAAGTAGATCATCTAAGCACACGTTGTCCAATCAGCTTATAAACTTAGCCTTTTTGGTTTGAGTTAAAGGGTTACAATTTTTCTGTTTATCATGTTTGGTGTTCGGAGAAAATACGGCATGAACGCAATAGAATTACTAAAAAAAATAGAAATCACAACTGTAGCTGTCTATCAGCCTTTAACTGTGTGTGTGTGTGTGTGTGTGTGTGTGTGTGTGTGTAATAGTGCCCACATCATTCTTATTGTGCCATCGATGAGACATTTTTTGATCTAATGCATTGCTCAAAACCCTAATAGTTTCGTTGTCACACTGTTGATAGATTTTAGCCGTTCTATCTGATATCGCAACTAGCCATCACTGATGATACATGATGATACACTTTTTTGCCGGTACAGCAAGAAAAAGTATTAGGTGTCATGACTAAAATGTGGGCAAATTTAGTACAAACAAAGAAAATACTCTAATTAATATATGCCTTGGTACTCTATATTTGTATAGTACACATATACATTTTGATGTAGTACAGTATTAGGAGTTTGGCACTATTCTGATTAGTATTGAGTCGTGTAAACGCCGCAATCCGATTACCTAATTCAGATTCATTCTGATTTGAGAAGATTTTATGCTGAATCCCACCTCTGGAATATACCTGTTTTAATCGGAAATGCGTTGCATGTAAACACAGTATTCAGAAAATCCACTGAAAGGAGATATGTGCGCATATTCACTCCGCAAGGAATTGTGGGTGCTAACAGATGCTTAGCTGTAGGCTAGGTATTTAGGATTGCCAACTCAGGCTAAATGGACACATTTCTGGAGTGACAGTGAGACTGATTTAAAATAAATAAATAAATAAATAAAATTCTAGTAGTAATAAAATGAATAACTGAGTATACTCTATAACCAACGGCAGCATCTTGAATCTCCTGGGAAATAACAGCGGGAAAGGAAAAGAGCATGTGTACACTGGCATACTTACAACAACCATGTATACAGGAATATTGCAATGCATGTATGCACATAAACGTGGTATTCGGAATATGGCTGCAACCCAAATATTCCCTTAAATGGAATTTGATGTGCATGTAAATGTAGCCAATGTTCTCAAAATAAAATTCTCCCTCTATTCCAAGGGAAAAAACACTCTGGGATCCACTTTGTCTTATTTGCAGTCGTAAAGCCATTGTAAACAAATGGCTTCAATTGGATCATTGTTTACTTTTTTGTTTAATATGCTTGCTGTTATTCGGAAGAGAAACAGATTTGACTCCATATATAACAATCATAAATAGTGTTACTGATCAATTTTTCAATGAGTGTGTTCCTATGTGTATGCGTAATAGTTATATGCCTACGATAAGACCCTAAGGCTCAACCTTAATAGTTTTATAATAGTAGCACAATATAAAGAGTTTTGAAAAAGTAAACTTGGGAGTAAGTAATGCTCGTCAGAGAGATCACCTACGAGTCTCTACCTCAGCAAGTCCAGCTCAGCTCGGAGTTCAGAGATGCAGTTGTGCTGAGCCTTGTCTGCGTTTGACAGTGTGTATCCACACCCACTTGTACACACTCTGCTGCGGTACTCACACACACACAAGTGTGCTTCCAGAGAATGCTGAGACACTCGCACTGGACAACCTGTGAGACGCAGTGAGCAGAAAGAAGCACTGGATAGGACCTGGCTTTGAAATTCTTACATTTCATACATGAAGGCAAACTAGGGCATTTTAAGATTCATGTGTCTGGGTTTGTTACAAATAGAGTATAGCACAATGTGAAATCTGTGAATATGCAAGATAGTGACACCAAGATATAAACCTACCACAGCGGTAACACAAGTATTCCTCCCCTGCATACATAAATAACAAATATTTCCATGGTTAGAGTTTTGTTGAATATGAAATTAAAATCTCTAGATGAACTAGGAAGACTAAAAAGATATACTGATGTATCCATTTTATTCAGACAGGATCATTAAAAGTGAAAAGCACACTTACCATCCACTTTGTTAACACCTGTACACCTGTACATTTATGCAATTATCCAATCAGCCAAATACTGTGGTAGCAGCACAATGCATGAAATCATGCAGATACAGGTCAAGAGCATCAGTTAATGGAGGAAAGAATGGGGGGCGGGGGGGTCTTGGTGACTTTCACTGTGGCATGGTTGTTGGTGCCAGACAGGCTGGTTAGAGTGTTTCAGAAACTGCTGATCAAGGATTTTCACACACAACCCTCTCTAGAGTTTAAACAGAACGCTGTGAAAAACAAAAAACATCCAGAGAATGGTAGTTCTTCCGGCGCAAACCCCTTGTTGATGAGAGAGATCATAGGAAAATCGCCAGGCTGGTTCAAGCTGACAGGAAGTCTACAGTAACTCAAATAACCACTCGTTACAACTGTGGTCAGCATGCACAGAACATCAAACCGTGAGGTGGAAGTTCTACAGCAGCAGAAGACCACACAGGGTACTAGTCCTGTCAGGAACAGGAATCGGAGACTACACTGATGCACAGGCTCATGGAAGCTGGGCTTTGGAAGATGTTCTCTTGGCCTGTATGTGCATTATATTATGAACTGTGCTGCTACCATATTATTGGCTGATTGGATAACTGCATGAATAAGCAGGTGTACAGGTGTTTGGTGAGTGTGTAAAGGTGCGTAATATCTTGAAAATAGGTCTATCTATGTAATCTTACCTAACATTTCTTATTACGAGGTCATGATAAAACAAGGCTCGGACTCAACAACAACCCGGACCAGGATAAAACCGTTACAGAAGATGAAAGAATGGATAAATATTTATCCAT
>JANDJT010000131.1:13384516-13396348 GCA_024331685.1 Stegophilus panzeri | reverse complement strand
TCATCCCAGTTTGGTGCATAAACATTGGCCAAAATGACCGGAAAAGTATAAATTCGCCCTACGACAATGACATAGCGCCCAGAGGGGTCAGCTTCCACACTTGTCTTAAAAAAATTAACTTAAAAAAAACTAAACCCGACCTACTCCATTGCTCGCTCGACAGCGCCGACCTGAGCAACTTTGACAAGGGCCAAATTGTTATGACCAGACGACTGGGTCAGAGTGTCTTCAAAAACAGCAAGGCTTATGAGGTACTCCTGGTCAGCAGTGGTGAGTGCCTACAAATGTTGATCCAAGGAGGGACAAACCACGAACCGGGACAAGGCTTTTTCTAATGATGGTTATTGGAGCAGTGCATTGCGTCCTGCTACCTATAGGGGTGTGTAGACAGGTCAGAGTACCCATACTAACCCCGGAACTGGACCTTGGAGCAATGAAAGAAAGAAAGAAAGAAACCTTTATTAGCTTGGCAGTGCTGGGTCTTGAACACCTGACCTTCTGATCAGTAACCCAGAGCCTTAACCATTGAGCCACCACTTCCCAATGGGCATGAAAGGTTGCCTGGACATTAATTAGACACATGCCATGTACCCAAGCCTAAAACGTTGCGGACCAGGTACGCCCCTTCAAAGCAATGCTATTCCCCAATGGCAGTGGCCTCTTTGAGTTGGATCATGTGCCCTGCTACACTGCACACATTGTTTGTGAATGGCTTGAGGAACATGATAAAGAGTTCAAGTCCATTCTGCAGCAGGTCCACCTCGCAGCTTACAGGACTTAAAGGATCTGCCGTTAACGTCTTGATGCCAGATACCAGCGGACCTTCAGCGGTCTTGTAGAATCCATGCCTTGGCAGGTTTTGGCAGCATGAGTAGGATCAACATCATGTTAGGCAGGTGGTCATAATGTTTTGGCTCATCTGTGTATTTTGATAATTTTATCGTTAAAGTGTAAGGAAAGCACTGAAGTAATCAACTAATAATGCAGACAGGGAAGGTTGAAGGAGTTTGTTTATAATAGTGAAGAGAGATTTGATCTATTACCAATTGACTTGAAGCTCTTGACCTGTCTCTGCATGAGTTTATGCTTTATGCAGCTGCAACATGATTGGCTAATTAGATAATTGCATTAATGGCAAGGTGTACAGGTGTTCCTAATAAACTGGATGGTGAGTGTAATTTATCTAAGTAGTACTGAAGAAGGTCAGTGTGTATGTCTTGTATGTTGCAGGTTGGCTGGCCGCTGTGGAGCCATTTTAGCGGATGAGATGGGTTTGGGGAAAACACTGCAGTGTGTGTGTGTATTGTGGACTTTACTGAGGCAGGGGCCTTATGGGGGGCGGCCTGTACTGAAGAGAGGGTTGGTGGTTTGCCCCGGTAGCCTGGTGAAAAACTGGGCTGTTGAATTCAACAAATGGCTTGGCAGAGAGAGGATCAGCGTTTACACTGTTGACCAGGTTTGTCTCAGTGTGTGTGTGTGTGTGTGTGTGTGTGTGTGTGTGTGTGTGTGTGTGTGTTCTTATGTGCATCACAGTCAAAAGTGTGTCTATGTCTTTTCTGGACTAAGAGCTTGTTGAGCGACAGTAATTCACAAGCCAGTGGATATACCTCATGTACTTGTGCATGTTTTTTTTTTGTTTGTTTGTTTATTTATTTTTCTCCCACAGGACAACCGTGTGGAGGACTTCATATCCTGTCCCCGCTCTCCTGTGATGGTGATCAGTTATGAGATGCTACTGCGCTCTGTAGACGCTTTAAAGAAGCTGGAGTTTGGTTTGGTCATCTGCGATGAGGGCCATCGGCTTAAAAACAGCAATATCAAGACAGCTGGTGCTCTCACCTCCCTGGCCTGTGAACGTCGAGTAATACTTACAGGTCAGTCTCACACACACAAACTCTTTTACTTTCTCACTCCCTTTAAGGTTTCTACCTGTTTTATGTGGAGTTTGTTTTTAGCTAGAAATGCAAATTATACTCGACTGAACTAGAAAACATGGTATGTTCATTGTGTAGCACTGCCTTCTCACTCTCCAGGGTCACTGGTTCCATCCTGAGCTCATGTTACTGGTCTTTGTGGAGCTCCTCTAAGTATGTTCTCCTTGTGTCCTTGTGGAGTTTATCCAGTTTCTCTTGTTTTCTCCCTTCACCAAAAAAACATTCCGGTTAGCCTAAATTACCCTTGGTATGAATGTGAGTGTGTACAAGGTGTCTTGGGATGGAATCCCGTCCCATCCAGAGTGTATACTTGCCACACCTCCAGTGTTCCTGGGATACACCTTGGATCCACTGCAAGACCAGGATAAAGAAGTTATTGAAGATGAACAAATGAAAAATTATGACATTATTGACAGAATTATTGTGTTCCCCTTTCCCTGCTTGGTTACTGCTTTTAATTATATGGTGTTTTTTTGTTGTTGTTGTACCATATTCAATATATTCACTTAACAGTATTTAATAGTAATCTTTTTTTTTTTTTGCTACTGCAG
This sequence comes from Stegophilus panzeri, assembly GCA_024331685.1. Taxonomy (NCBI): domain Eukaryota; kingdom Metazoa; phylum Chordata; class Actinopteri; order Siluriformes; family Trichomycteridae; genus Stegophilus; species Stegophilus panzeri. The sequence goes on along the minus strand of JANDJT010000131.1, from coordinate 13,393,863 downwards.
TGTTTAAGTTGCATAATAATTGCATAGTTATCTTCATAGCAAAGTCCTATTAGGAGTAATGTAACTAACTGCACTGTGTCCCTGTAGATAAACAGATCATTGGTTTTGGTCTGAAAGTTTGCAGACTGAGACAGACCCAATCATAGATCAAAATAAAGAAATAATGCTACAATTTTAGTGCGTGTCTATAATCGTCACCAGGCACCCCTGTGCAGAATGATCTCCAAGAGTTCTACTCCATTATTGAGTTTGTGAATCCAGGCATTTTGGGAACTTCAGCAGCCTACAGAAAGATTTATGAAGAGCCAATCCTCAGATCCCGCCAGCCGACCTGCGCTGAGGTAGCGCACATGTCAAAATAAAAGAAATCAGTACATGTATTTAGTTTACATGCGTGTATACGTTTGTGTCTCACACTTGTTTAAGGCAAATATAATTTGAAAGTTGAACACAAGTACAGTGCTCATGTGAGATCTGAAGAGCTGTGATGTGTTTCAGGAGGAGAGGCGCATAGGCGAAGAGCGAGCAGCAGAACTTGCTCGGCTGACCGGCGCATTCACGCTAAGACGGACTCAGGAGATCATCAACCGTTTCTTACCTGCGCGGCTGGAGTGGACGGTGTTCTGCCGGCCCACAGAGCTGCAGGTGCAGCTGTACAATGAGCTGCTGTCTAGCCGACCTGTCAGGGCCTGTTTCACTGCAGCCAGCACACATGCTTTCACACACAGCCCTCACCTTGCCTGCATTAATGCTCTGAAGAAACTGTGCAACCACCCTGGGCTCCTTTACAACACGATGAAGGTTTGTGATGATACACAGACAACCGCTCGTGTTCCTTGTTGATGTGCGTTCATTTCTTTCATGGCTGACTGGGGAAGAGCTCATTTCACCCTTACAATATGAAAGAAAAATTATATTTATAACAATAGAATATGTGTGTTCACCTAGCAGTGGTATCTCAGTTTTTAAGGTTTTCTTGCCTGTGATTGGTCTCATAGTGCCAGTGAAAATAAAATAAAAAATGGCTGGTTAACTGGTTAACTTAATTTGAGGTAAGAGGGAAATTATTCGGAGCACAATCTTTGAACATGCATTGCATATAGAGATATTTATTTAGCACGGTATTTCTTTACTTTTGCTCTTTGGCCTGCATTTCAGGAGAAGACAACTGATGATTTATATGACGGCCTCTGTGTAGACGTTTTTCCTGAGACCTACGTCACTGGAAGTTTTTGCACAGGAGACTCTGGGAAATTGCTGGTGCTCGCAGACCTTTTGGCTGCTATAAAGCATGTCAACTGCACAGACAAGTACAGTCATACACATCCTTGCACTATCAACAAAAATAAGAGTGAGAGCCTGTGTCATTACAATAAAAAAAAAAGAAAGTGGTACAGTAAAAGCCCATAGTGGCTTGAGAATCTGCATAAATGAGAGCTAAAACACTTTACAAACATTACATATCTCTCTGTAACTATCGACCGAGTGTCTATTTGTAATAAACATGTAGACTAACCTAGCTGTGGATATATAATACCTAGCAAGCTATGATGGTGAAAATAAATTGAAAAATAGATAGGCGTTCAAAATAGATTAAACCTGGATCATTTCAGTTACGTGCACACAGCTTTATCCATATTAAAGTTTCTACTATTGCGTCTGTTAAAGTACGGCGCTGTGAAAAAGAATTTCTTCTGCTTTTGTGTGTATCTCATGCTTGTCTAAAATCTAAGATAAAACAAAGGCAACCTGAGTAAACACAAAATACAGTTTTTAAAAGATAATGTTATTTATTGAAGGAAAAAAAAAAGTTATCCAACACCTATCACCCATTTGAAAAACTAATTGCCTCTTAAACTTAAAATCTGGTTGTGCCACCTTTAGCAGCAATAACTGCAACCAAACGCTTCCGATAACTAGAGATCAGTGTTTCTCATCGCTGTGGTGGAATTTTGCCCCATTCTTCTTTGCAGAACTGCTTTAGTTCAGCCACACTGGAGGGTTTTCAAGCCTGAACTGCCTGTTTAAGGTCCTGCCACAACATCTCAGTTGGTTCAAGTCAGGACTTTGACTAGGCCACTCCAAAACTTTAATTTAGCTTTTTTTTTAGCCATTCAGAGGTGGACATATTCCTATGCTTTTAATCGTTGTCATGCCGCATAGTCCAGTTGCGCTTGAGTTTCAGCTTGCGGACTGAGGACCGGACATTCTCCTTCAGGATTATCTTGTAGAGAGCAGAATTCATGTTTCCCTCAATTATTGCAAATTACCCAGGCCCTGAAGCAGCAAAGCATCCCCACACCATCACACTGCCACCACCATGCTTGACCGTAGGTAATGTTCTTCTGGGTTAGCAGTGGTTTTCGCCTCGCCGCTCTTCCATGGATGCCATTTTTGCCCAGTGTCCTTTGATGTTGTCCTTGGCTCTTTTGTGACTTGCTGGATGAGTCATTGCTGTGCACTTGGAGGAATTTTGGAAGGTCGGTCACTTTTGGGAAGGTTCACTACTGTGATGAGTTTTTCCATTTGGAGATAATGGCTCTCACTGTGTTTCTTTGGAGTCCCAGAGCCTTTGAAATAGCTTTATTACCCTTCCCAGACTGATGTATTTCAATCACCTTCCTCTTCATTTCTGGAATTTCTTTCAACTTTGGCATAGTGTGTTACTGAATAAGACCTTTTAACCAACTTCATGCTGTTGAAAAAGTTCTATTTAAGTGTTGATTTGATTGAACAGGGTTTGCAGTAATCAGGCCTGGTTACGTAACTAGTAACTATGGGGCAAATACATTATCACACAGGCCCAGTTGGTATTGGATAACTTTTTTGCTTCAATAAATAACATTATAATTTCAAAACTGTAATTTGTGTTTACTCAGGTTGCCTTTGTTTTATCTTAGATTTTATTTTAATTTCTGAAACAATTTAGTATGAGATATACAAAAAAAACCCAGAAGAAATCAGGATGGGGGCAAATACTCTTTCACAACACTACCTGTTTCTGTTAAAATTTTCGGCTCTGCTAAGACTCCGTTAACTTACCTGAGGTGGTCTGATCGGTCCTGTGAGGACGCGCACTGATAGAGAAGCATTCCCATTGGCCTCAACCTGTAGGTATTACTGTATGGCCAATCAGGAAAGTCAACATTGTGCAACCACATGCAGAATATCCCTGCAACGCCTCTTTTTGTCGAGGAAAATAAAGAGAGATTTTGGTATTTATACGTTTTTATTATTTTATTTTCTACATTTTAGTCTAGTCTTTTTTCGTCAACAATAGTGCATATTGATATAGTTAGTTGATATATTTATATTAGCACAATATAACATTTAAAGATTTTTTTTAATTGTGACACAAAGGTGAAAAAGCAGTCAATATTTGGTACAACCACCTTTGGCTGCAATTACATCTGCAAGCCTCTCTGTCAGTTTTTGCATATCTGCTTCCTGCCCTTTTTTTCAGCAAAATTGTTCAAGCTCTTGGCTGCTTGGTTGCTTCTCTGACTAAACTCCTTAACCAGTCACTGGTTTATTGTGGACAGTCTCGTCCAGAGCAGAATGGCTGTTCTGCTGTATTTTACCTTGATTGTTGCTATTCTTGAACTTTCTTTGCCTTCCGGGAACAGATGTATTTATATTGAGATTGCATGACACTTTACTTGCACACATGTTGGCTCCATTCAATAAATCTTCTGACTTCACATGACAGCTAGTTGCACTAAAACTAAATGAAGTATTTCAAAGCAACAGGGATGAATACTTATGATCATTTTTTACTTACAAATCATTTTCCAAACTATATTGATCCCCGCATTCAAATTGTGTTCATTTCAGTTCCAAATTGTAACACTACAGAAACTTCAATAGGGGTGAATACTTATGCATAGAACTGTATTTAAATACGTCTGTTTTGACTTAAGGGAAAGATCTGATCGATTCATTTGTTCTTTACTCTCCCTTGTTTGCAGGGTTGTGCTGGTGTCTAATTATACACAGACTCTTGACCTGCTGCAAGACCTCTGTGCTCAGCTTGGTTACACCTGGTGTCGGCTTGATGGACAGACACCTGTCGCCCAGCGACAGCGAATTGTAGACTCCTTTAACCGTCCGGACTCCTCCCACTTCCTGTTCTTTCTCAGTTCAAAGGCTGGAGGAGTAGGGCTTAATCTTATTGGTGCCTCCCATCTAGTTTTGTATGATATCGACTGGAACCCAGCTAATGACATACAGGTTTGTCCAAGTAGAGTCCAAGTGGTTTGAGTCATGCAAAGGAACATGTTGCACCACACACTTATATTTTAACCACACCATAAAGAACATACTGCTGCTTCATATGCTTATGCTTAAATTTAGGCCTTTACAAGCACGTGACACTTTGGTTGACCTTCTCTATTTTTATTTCCTACTGCTAGCACTTAGACAAATCAGGAATTATCAACTGCACCTCTCCTGCTCTTTATGAAGCACAGCCACTAGATGGTGCTGAGTTTGTGAAAATGAGTTTCTGTCATCCTTGTGCAGTTCTATGATGATGGCAGCGAATGATATTTTGAGTATGTAGTGTTAGTGTATTTTAATTTGTAAGTAGTTTGATTATGATGCTGTAATTAGTAATTAAATTATTATTTTATTTATTACGAAATTATTAATTCTTATAAATTATGTAATGTTATGGTTTGGGGTTGTTAATGTTATGGGTTGTAATATGAACACAGACTTGTTTAAAACAGCTCCTCGTACCTAACAACTAACAATGACGGAAAGCACAGAATGACAAACACTAAAATAAAAAATAAAAAATTATATTTCATCATAATTTATATATAACAAAAATATATACTCAATAGCCACATTAGACCAGTTGATTAGATAAATATTATAATTGCCTGACTTATTATTGTACATGCATGTTCACTACTGCCTTCTAATGTAGTAATGGTGAACAGGAGCAGGGATCCAAAACTGGTCCACATCTCTGATTTGCACTTGTTTTGCTACTTTGCGACCTTATACCCACATTTTCCTCACACACCAATCATTGCACAGTTTGACAACAAAAATAGCAACAATGCCATAGCCCAGGAATGCTCTATTATAATGTATTTACCCTGCTTACACCTATTATACAAAATTACGCAACTTTCATAATATTTTAGTCTAATCACCATGGTCATGTTTGTCACCAGTTAAAGGTGTTTGTAAACATTGGTTTTGTGTTATTTAAATTATATTCTAACGTATTAGTTATTGAGTATTGCTTGAGTAATGTGTGTTTGCTATATTTGTATTAATGTTCTAGGCCATGGCCCGAGTATGGAGAGATGGGCAGAAGAAAACAGTTCACGTTTACAGATTTCTAACAACAGGTTGGACAATAAAACTACTGCTCGCACTTGTAATACCAGGACTTTTCCCTCTCCTAGGCAAACAGCAGTCTGCTAACGGGCACAGCCCATCACTGTAACACCCCATTACCTGATGTAGATGACACTACTGTAATATTATTACCACTCCATGTGTTTTCACTAGTTTCACACTGTTTTCACAGAAAAATGGACACCTTAACAGTACATTTTTCTGTTTACTTTTAGTAAATCTGCAACGTTGCAATATATTAGGTGGTCTTGGAAAACCAGTCAGACGGGATGGGCTGAATTCTATCAAAAAGTCTTGCTTAGGCCTATCTTTCTTCAAATACTGTGATAGATTATGATAGCCAGTTTAACAAATATGGTGAAAAGAAATCTGCCTAAAGATGTCTAAAACCTTGCTAGTTAAGTGTGACTGTCGCACACTGATCGAGTTGTTGTCAATAATGTTTGTAGTTTTCCGAACTATTGAAAATGTGGAATTCTCAGGCCACCAAACACATCCACCTGAAACCAGGCAGTTACTGTATGACTACCATATATAAACTCCCTTTTTATAATACAAAGGGACGTTACCTTTTAAGCTAGTGCTAAATCTAGTTGAAATTAGGAGGGGGAAATCAAATTAGTTTTCAGTTTGATCTTTTTTTTCTTTGTCAGGTACCATAGAGGAAAAGATCTACCAGAGACAGGTGAGTAAGCAGGGACTTTCTGGAACTGTGGTAGACCTCGGTAAAAAGGGTGAGCACATCAACTTCTCAGCCGAGGAGCTGCGTGACCTTTTCACCCTTGACCCTAATACCGACTGCCTCACTCACGACCTGCTTGGCTGCAAGTGCTTAGGGGATGGAAGAATGCCAGGTAATCCACACAACCCCACGTTCTGGATCATTTGTATGTATAATTATCGTCTAGTCTGTGGTTTTGTAATTGATGTGCTTATATGCATCATAATCAATACACATCTGAGGTTTTCTTGGTTGCTCCTTTTATTTTTATTCTGATTTGAGGCGGTGATAATAAGCACTGTTTTGTTTTTTGAAACTATATGCAGTGTGGAAAAACGTAAGCATGTTGCAATCAATATACAAATTCAGGGCAATAGTAATGTACATTAGTTAAATTACATTACGATGTAAATAATTTCGCTTTAGTCTTAAAGTCACATTTAATTTAATCTTATTTTATTCTATTACATTTGCAAGGTGTGGTTGAGGACGTACCCACGGCTACAGGGAGGGCGTGTCAGTTGGGTCGCCGTGCTGATAGTGCCAGCGTTCCACAGCGGGTCAGCATGTCTGAGCTTATGCAGTGGAAGCATTTTTCTGGAACCATCTCGTCATATGGTGACATTTACTTGGACCATGCACACAGTAATATCACATATGCTTTCCAGAGCACTACTTCCAAAACCCAAGACATAGCAGAAAACACGTAAAAGAGTGGACTTGTTGGATGGAAAAAATCTAATGTAATGAATTTATGTAAGTAAATCTGTAACTGTAAATGTAACAATGGTTATGTGCTGGAAATGTATGTTTTTTGTTTTGTTTTTTTTTGTTTTTTAAATAAAAGTGTGTATTAAAATTATTATTGAATATAAAGTCATGGTTGTGAACACTACCTTGACAGTTTTAGTATGAAGAATCATAATCCTAAAATATAAAACACAAAAATACTTGATAATTGTGCTTTGCCAGTTTCTAATGGTCTACTGTTTGCTCTAATGGTCTACAGTTTGCTCTAAACTGTTCTAAAACCTTTTGCAGCCAGGAATCCCTTTACCACACACCCCCTTAATACAGAATTAATTTATGATCATAATCCTGTTCAAATATTCAAACTACTCAAATATTAGTTATTGAATGTATATTTAAATATGTACAATACAATGTGGGTATTTACTGAAGCCATAAATATTTTTATTCCTTAACATTCCACTGTCCAAGCACGTTTTTTTATTACACTTTTAATTAGATACAATTTGACATTATTTATAGTTTTTTCTGTTTGTTTATTGAGGCTTATATCACGGACCCCCAGGCTATGCTTCGTAGACTCCCCACTTTGTGGTATGATGTAACCACTGTTCAAAATCAGACAGTTTTGTATTATTCTGTATTATTTTTGTAGCATTCAATCAACAGTTAACTTCGCACACCTGCAGGTGATGGATAGACGCGTAGGAAAAAAGAACACAAAAATCAGAACGTCAAAAATCAAGAACGGAAAAAAATCCTGCGCACCAACAGTACTTGCACATGTATCAAAATAGCTATATTCACAACATTTAGGCCCCATGACCTCCATCAGGCATATACAAACAATCTATTCATAGATAGCTATTCATAGATAGCTATTCATAGATATTCATAGATAGCTAAATAGCTATATTCACAACATTTAGGCCCCATGACCTCCATCAGGCATATACAAACAATCTATTCATAGAATAGATTGTTTGTATATGCCTGATGAAGGTCATGGGGCCTAAATGTTGCGAATATAGCTATTTTTTATACATGTGCACGTACTGTTGGTGTGCAGGATTTTTTTGTTTTTGTATTATTTTTTTGTAGGAAACTATTTTGTAGCAGACACTAGCAGGTAATGGACTCTGTAGCTCAGTAAATGATTATTTGATATTTCGTGACTGTTGTGTCCATAAGCATTACAGTTGAGGCCACTGCAATTTCCAAACAACTGAAGGTACCACAAAAAATTGTATGCAAATATAAAAATCAAGAGACCACACAGATGCTGCATCTTTCCAGAAAGAGACACAAAATAACTCCCAGAATGAACTTTGATCTGCAATGTTCAACTGAACCCCAAGAGTTGGAGGCATCAGGTACATCACCCTATTTCTCAATCTGATCCAACCACTGCTTCTGAGGATGTACTGCGATGCTTGAAAGCTTGTAACAGTTTAGAATTTTTTATATATCTGCATAAATATGACCTAAAACATCATCAGATTTCCTAAAAGTAGACAAAGAGAACCCAATTAAGCAAATGAGACAAAAATATTATACTTGGTCATTGATTTATTGAGGAAAATGATCCAATATTGCTTATCTTGAGTGGCAAATGTATGTGGACCTTTGCTTTCAGTATCTGGTGTGACCCCCTTGTGCAGCAATAACTGCAACTAAATGGTTCCGGTAACTGTTGATCAGTCCTGCACATCAGCTTGGAGGAATTTTAGATCATTCCTCAGTACAGAACAGTGTCAGGACTTTGACTTGGCCATTCCAAAACATTAACTTTATTCTTCTTTAACCATTCCTTGGTAGAATTACTTGTGTGTTTAGTGTTGTTGCATGACCCGCTTTCTCTTGAGATTCAATTCAAGGACAGATGTCCTGACATTTTCCTTTAGAATTCAGTGGTATACTTCAGAATTTAATGTTCCATCAATGATGGCAAAACATTATAGGCCAGATGCAGCAAAACAATACCATGCTACTACCACCATGTTTCACAGATGGGATAAGGTTCTTATGCTGGAATGCAGTGTTTTCTTTTCTCCAAATATAACCCTTCTCATTTAAACCAAAACTTTATACTTTGGTCTCATTCATCCACGGAACATTTTTCCATTAGCCTTCTGTCTTGTCCATGTGATCTTTAGCAAACTGCAGAAGAGCATCAATATTCTTTTTGGAGAGCAGTGACTTTCTCCTTGCAGCCCGGCCATGAACAGCATTGTTGTTCACTGTTCTCCTGTGGACTCATGAATATTAACATTAGCCAATGTGAGAGAGGCCTTTAGTTGCTTATAAGTTACGCTGGGTTCCTTTGTGACCTTGTGCACTATTACACATCTTGCTCTTGGAGTAATCTTTGGTGGTTGACCACTCCTGGGGAGAGTAACAATGATCCTCCATTTGTACACAAGCTATCTGACTGTGGATTGGTGGAGTCCAAACTCTTTAGAGATGGTTTTGTAACCTTTTCCAGCCTGATGAGCATCAA
>JANDJT010000131.1:13353124-13369520 GCA_024331685.1 Stegophilus panzeri | reverse complement strand
AATTATAATGTGTGTGTGTGGTGGCCTTTGGAAACTCTACATGACCAATTTTGTCATTTTCTAATGCAGGCATAGTTGTTACACTAAGATCAATTTTATTCTTCTGTGAATACTGCAGGTTTTCCTGAATTTAAATATGTTTCGCTTTTGCATGTCTTACGTTTTGTTAAGAGCTCAGATATATACTGGGGAGCCAGTCTATGCAAGAGTTTATATGTAAGCAATACAATTATACATTTGACTCGATATCTTATGGGAAGCCAGTGTAAGGATTCCAATATAGGAGTAATATGATCATTTGTTCTTGCCCTAGTCAGGATTCTAGCTTGAAAGTAAGAGATTATGATCAACACTATCGAAAGCAGTCCTGAGAGCAAGCAACATAAGAACAGAAAGAGAGCTAGAGGCAGAAGCTATTAACAAATCATTCATGATTTTAACCCGAGAGGTTTCTGTACTGACAGAAACCAGAATGAAAAGGCTCAAAAAGGCCACACCAACTGTAATTCTGAAGGTGCATGTGAAATCCAACATAAACGAGGTGGAGAATTAAACAGATTAATCAAAGAGTGTCCAACAAAAGTAAAAATTACATGAAAGGACAAACAGAACTATAACTTTTGTATAGTTTGAATGAATGAGATACAGCTTTGCTGTGCTTACTGTTCGGAAGAGACACAGTACAGTTATAGACTAGAATGTTTGTGGGCCTTGTGTGTTAGGTTTAAGCTGGAGGGAGATGAGCATGGCTGACTGGACCTGAATGCTGTTAACAGTATGGTGTTTATGTAATTGAGGAACGACACGCTCCAAACAACGACAATATTCAAATTGCCTAAATCCATATTCTTATTTTTTGGGACTGGTGTCACAGTAGCCATTTTAAATGCTGCTGGTGCAACACCAGTACATAAGGAAACATTTATTATGCTAAGAACAACCGGACACTAGGAATCAAAACAAGATTTAAATACACTGGCATAAATATGACCACAAACATAATCAGATTTTCACTCAAGTCCTAAAAGTAGACAAAGAGAACCTAATTAAACAAATGAGAGAAAAATATTCTACTTCATCATTTATTTATTAAGGAAAATAATCCAATATTACATATCTTTGAGTGGCAAAAGTATGTGAACCTCTAAGATTAGCAGTTAATTTGAAGGTAAATTAGAGTTAGGTGTTTTCAATTAATGGGATGACAATCATGTGTGAGTAAACACCCTGTTTTATTTAAAGAACAGGGATCTATCAGAGTCTGATCTTCACAACACATGTTTGCGGAAGTGTATCATGGGATGAACAAAGGAGATTTCTGAGGACCTCAGGCTGGAAAAGGTTACAAAACCATCTCTAAAGAGTTTGGACTCCACCAATCCACAGTCAGATAGACTGTGTGCAAATGGAGGAAATTCAAGATCATTGTTACTCTCCCCAGGAGTGGTCAACCACCAAAGATCACTATAAGAGCAAGATGTGTAATAGTCCACGAGGTCACAAAGGAACCCAGGGTAACTTCTGAGCAACTAAAGACCTCTCTCACATTGGCTAATGTTAATATTCATGAGTCCACCATCAGGAGAACACTGAACAACAATACTGTGCATGGCAGGGCTGCAAGGAGAAAGCCACTGCTCTCCAAAAAAACATTGCTGCTCTTCTGCAGTTTGCTAAAGATCACATGGACAAGACAGAAGGCTGTTGGAAAAATGTTTTGTGAACAGAGGAGACCAAAATTGAATTTTTGGTTTAAATGAGAAGGGTTATGTTTGGAGAAAGTAGAACACTACTGTGATGAGGAGGAGAGAGAAGCCAGGCTGTGAGGATGCACACATGGAACAGATTTGGCTAATCAATGGGAGACAGAGAGATAAAGGCGTGGCTGGAAGTGAGTGTAACAAACTTACAAGTCGGGCAAGTCGGGCAGGAACCAGTGGCACTTCCAGCTGCTCCTTTATTTATTTATCTATCTCTCTCTCTCTCTCTCTCTCCCCCACTGATTAGCCAAATCATGACAGCATCCACATAGCCTGGCCTCTCCCTCCTCCTCGTCACACTCTTCCGCCGCCAGATTCAGACCCCCCGGCCTGACGCACACCCCATCCCACTCTTTCCGGAGGGCGACCCCGCATCCTGGGAGCGAAAGGAGAGAAGAGGGGAGAGACAAGGAGCGAGCAGGAGAGAGAGCTAGAGCCAGAGAAAAAGAGAGGAGGGAGGAAAAAACACTCTGGTCCCCCACACGCTGTCATCTGGTTCTCAGCCAGCTTGGAAGCGATCCCCCACAACGGCGAGAGCTCTTCGACAGCGCATCCCTCCTCCTTCTCAGGTTTTAGCACCATTGTAACAAACTTACAAGTCAGGCAAGGAGGAGGTGGGACCCGGCTGAACATAAACATAAAGTTTAATCTTAAACAGAAGTAAACAAAACATAAAACACAAACGTAACACAAAGTGCACATGCGTCTCTCTCTCTCTCTCTCTCACTCTCTCTCCCATGGGCACTTCCAGCTGCTCCTTTATCTCTCTTTCTCCCACTGATTAGCCAAATCAGGGCCAGGTGTATATCCTCACAGCCTGGCTTCTCCCTCCTCCTCGTCATAACTGCATTCCAGCAGAAGAAACTTATCCCGTCATGGTGAAACATGGTGGTGGTAGTATCATGATGTGGGCCTGTTTTGCTGCATCCGGTCCAGGACGGCTTGCCATCATTGATGGAACATTGAATTCTGAATTATTCCAGTTAATTGTAAAGGAAAATGTCAGGACATCTGTCCGTGAACTGAATCTCAAGAGAAAGTCGGTCATGCAGCAAGACAACAACCCTAAACACACAAGTCATTCTACCAAAGAATGGTTATAGAAGAATAAAGTTAATGTTTTGGAATGGCCAAGTCAAAGTCCTGAACTTAATCCAATAGAAATGTTGTGGAAGGACATGAAGCAAGCAGTTCATGTGAAGAAACCCACCAACATCCCAGAGTTGAAGCTGTTCTGTACTGAGGAACGGGCTAAAATTCCTCCAAGCCGATGTGCAGGACTGATCAACAGTTACTGGAAACGTTTAGTTGCAGTTATTGCTGCACAGTGGGGTCTCACCAAATACTGACACATACTTTTTCCACTCACAGATATGTAATATTGGATCATTTTCCTCAATAAATAAATGACCAAGTATAATATTTTTTTTCTCATTTGTTTAATTAGGTTATCTTTATCTACTTTTAGAACATGTGAAAATCTGATGATGTTTTAGGTCATATTTATGCAGATATCTAGAACATTCACAAACTTTCAAGCACCACTGTAAGCTACGTAGTAGGAAGAGGGTTGAGTATGCTAGTAGTAGCTTTCATACCAGTCACCTCTCAACTAAGCAAACCAGCGTCAGGTTGAGATGGAATTTGAGAGAGGGGCATCTGATAATCTGGTCAAACTGAAGGAAGGAACAGAAGCCGCAGATGGAGTAGTAAGAATGAGTTTATGTGGAAGAGGATAGACAGCGCTTTTCTCCATGTGTGCTACTCTGCCCTGTGACACAGCATGAGCAGATGTTTAAAAAAAGATGTGATGACTGGCTTCGCATGTCTCGGAGGAAGCATGTTCTAGCCTTCATCCTCCCCAGTTGGTAGCTGTTGTATGGCAAATTACCAAACTGGTGAGAAAATGGAGAACAAAGTGAAATTCAGCATAGAAGTAGTGGAGACAGCAAGCACTGGACTCTGAAGGCAGTGTAGCTGCACCACGGTCAGCAGGTAGTCGAACAGCACTGAGTGTAAATAGACTAACATGTTGAAGTTTAAAATAAAGACATCTAAGAATTTTATTTAATTACAAAATGAATCTTGGATGCCATTGAAGATCACACATTCATTATAAAGATGGTGGATTTTTCTTTTAACCTTCTACATGTCAGTAATTAATGGATATTTCTGTTGCGTTGCAGTTTTGTTTCTGGCTATTGTAATATGCCGCACCAAGAAGAGTGAGAAGAAGAAGAAGGAGACCATGATGGCTGACGGGGAAACCAACGCCATGCTCTAGATGCCATGCTCATGCTCAGTTACGCGCACAATGCTCACATGCAATTTTGATAGCTTGTGGTCTATTTGAACTTGTGTTTTTTGTATTTTATTTGGCACGCAATTGAAAGTAAACAAACCGTTGAACTTTGTAGTACTATGACACTCTTCATGACTGGAATTTTCTGTTTCTGTTTTAAAGCAAAGGTGCCTGATAGTGTCCAGGTGACTCTCCTATGTGTAGTGTATTAGGCTCTCTCAAACATCTCAACCATATTACATCTTGATTAATACTAAATGTTTAGCTAGCTTTTAAAATAAATGCTTTCAAGCAGAAATACAAATGACCTGATTTAGTCAAGGGTTTGAAGTAACACTCCATCTGCTCTCCATCATGTAATCTCTCCATCTGTAATTCCTCATCTGAATGGCCAGTGATTTTTGCTGCTGCTGATTTTGTTTGTTGATTTTCTCTCTCTCTCTCTCTCTCTCTCTCTCTCTCTCTCTCTCTCTCTCTCTCTCTCTCTCTCTGTCTGTCTGTGTGTGTGTGTGTGTGTGTGTGTGTGTGTGTGTGTGTGTGTGTGTGTGTGTGGTCAGTGAAGATTTGTGCTACATTAATCTGTGCTCTGTTAGAATGGAACTGCTTGTAGTATTATAAAGTTATGACAGTAGATACTCTACTGCTGTGTAGATTAATATATTTATTCTCTTTAACATAATCAGAAGATTTTACCATTTTTATTACCCTTTCCCGCTCAACCCAAACTCTGGTTCAAATCAGAATTAAGAACGGAAAGCCAAGCTATACTGTGCTACATTAACTATAAGTAGGAAATTTGGTTTTGTCTTAATAAACATCTCCATTGACAGAGAAGGTGTCAACTGTATCATTATTTATATAAAGACAGTGTATCATCAAACATTCAAAATTTCAACATGACACTATTAAATAGATCTTTTGATTTTAATTAATGTGAGTACATTAAGAAGTGGACGCATGTGGAGAACAGAAATATGCTGAATAATTTGAAATAATTAGAGCATGTTTTGAAAAAGCAGCTTTTTTTACTTTCATGAACTTTTATGTATTTCTGAGACCCACCCATCCGTCTGTGTCCTCTGTAGTGGACATTTAGTTTTTGCATCTCTCTTTTTACACCGTTATTTTCTGCTGTACACTAAAGAGGACATCCAGGACTTTCCAATTCTACCCAATTTTTCAGGGTTGGAGGTTGACAATTTCCTCTTCTGTTGCAGCAAGCACATTTTTACAGAAACAGACAATGTAAGTAAAAATATAAGGAAGAAAAGGTCAATATTGTTATTTTTGGTATAATATATGTATAAGGAATTGTGCAGTGAGGTCTGAGACCAGTTTAATGATCTGTGAATTAAAATATATGTCCATTATACTGGACACCAAGATGATAATACAGAATCCATATTTTCCACACTGCTGCAGGAGACAGAGCCGAAACACAACAGATTTTTGTTATACTGATATAACAATATTGATATTATTAGTGATACAGGATGATCATGTATGTTTCACTTAGTTACAAGGTAAATATTCATATTCTTAGTTAAGTGTAATTGGAAAAAAAAAACCCTCAAAATAAAAAGGAAAGATGTTAATTTTCCATTAACATACAGAACTCTGAGCCCTTTTTAATATCTAGGTTTGTTTCATAATAATTTTATATGTAAAATGTCATGGCTCCAAGCACAATTATATGCTGAAACTTATATTAATTGCACAGGTAGATGTTGACCTGCTATGGCACTGCTGCCTGTCGGACCTCCTCTGGTGCCTGTAGGATTAACACTCTTCCTTGCCTCCATGTCTACCGCAACCAAAACCATACAGGCCTCCCCAGTGACTAAGGCTGTAAGAAGCTTTCTGGCACCATTAATGCCTGCTCAGTGCAACTGGTTCCATATGGCATAGGTCAGCTGCAGGGTCATCAGCCGGGTACCACCGCTCAACGTTTCATTCCTTTAACCCCGGAATGTCTCCTGGTAATGTCTCCTGGTGGCGGAGCAGTGGCAGTGACGGCTTCCTGCCATCCCCTGCAACTAGACCTTGGGTTAGGTGTTACTACCTCAACACTTCTCCTTACTCCTCACCCAGAGCCAAAAGCTGCTTTTCTTGGCTCCAGTGTCATAGCTCCAAGCACAATTACATACTGAAACTTATATAAATATTTATACAGGGAACACAATGCCTTCAGACTGCACACCTTTATTGGGCTTGCAAAGGAGAGAGTGGGTGGAAAATGTTATTAGTATATTAGTAGAAGTAGTAGGTATTAGTATTAAGTTTATTTTATGGGGGAAAAAAAACACAACTCTGTCTGGTTAGAAGTTATACAATAAATACCTAGGTCTATAGTTAGCTGTTACACTCACTGACCACTTTGCCAGTATGCTGGCAACACCTGTACACGTTCATGCAATTATATAGTTGACCAATCAGGTGGCAGCATAAAATGCCTAAATGTATGAACTTAATCTCAGTGAGAGCCATGGCATGTTTTATTGTGCATGTATTATTGGCATGTATTATTAAGACAGGCTGGTTTGAGTATTTCAGAAACGTCTGATCTGAGATTTTCACGCATAACAGTCTCTCGAGTTTACACAGAAATGATGAGGAAAACAAAAACATGCAGTGAGTGTCAGTTCTGCAGGTGGAAATGCCTTGATGAGAGAAGTCAGAGGAGAGCGGCCACATGGGTCTGTACAACCATGGTGAGCCAAAACAATCATCTCAGAAGCGCAATGTCAGGAATCTGAGGCTATAAAGTGTCCAGGTTTACCAAAACTGGACAGTTGAAGGCAAAAACCCCTACATCCCCTGGTTTTTACCATTTTCTGCACTAATTTTTGGTGAGCCAGTACAAAAAGAAAAGCAAAGTGTTTGTTTGAGAATAATTTAAATTAATCAGGTAATTCAATATCAGATCATATTTTCATTATCCCAGTACTTAAGTTTAATACTTGAATTAGAATCACACACGCGATAAGCAGAAAACAGTATTTTGACTAAGTAGAGTGAGCTAAATACAGATTGACCTACAGGAGTGATTAGACACCACGGCCACATTCAGCAATATTTTACTACACGGTCAAGCTGCTCATTTAATATGGCTCACTCAATTAATCCTACAATGTCCTTCCTCTAGCCATCCACTTCAGTCTCAACATTTATTTTACAATCAGCTTCTACTTACATCTTTGTTTTATACTAAATAAAAACCCTCACTGCAATCACAACACATGAAATATCTGCACACAGTCCAGAGACTTATTAGTTGCATTTAATGTTTTATTAAAATATTGAAATACAAAATCCCCAATATTCATATACAAGTATGTAGAAGTAATACATATAAATATACATGTTACAAGATGTGGATATTTGATGCTTCAAATGCATAAAGCCAAATAAATGACCATCAGGTACTAGACAAGCAATTTTAAGGACAAAAGCATTCTTTCCTGCTCCTTTAAATGAATTGTGACCACAAAGATCATGATGGCGTTCATGTTAATAACCATACATTTTCACACGTATCCCCATCTACCTTGTGCCTCTATACGCTAATACAATTCATAATGTTGGCCATATGTTAGAAAAAGTTATTAAACAAGATGATTAGGAAATTCGTTTGCATTTAAATGTCATTTACATGTGTCCACTAAAAGCTGTTAAAATGTGTATTTACTGCAAAACACTGAGGCTGACGCGATCAGCTCAAAATCAAAGCTACATTCATTTTGACCTACTACAAACAAGCAGAACTGTAACACTTACTGGACTGAAGGGCATTCGGCATTGTCTTCAGTCACAATGCACGTCATAAGCGTACGAGAATTTACAATCGACCTGCCATGCATTTACAAACGCACAAATTACACGATTCTCGCTTCAAGATGGTGCAGAGGGTGAATGAAGCAGCTCCAGTCTATAAAACAATGTATTTCATTACATAATTGACCACAATGGCATAGACACAGAGATAGTATCTAGAGTCAGGCATTCATACACAAAAACAAAACAATTCACTTTTGCGTCCTCATTAATATCAGTAACTAACTGTACTCAAATCCCTCAATGAAACAGGCCATAAAATGAAGAATTCTACTCAATGCTACAATGAAGACCAGATGTGCATGCATTGCTCCTGATAGTAATAAACATGAGTATCAATAAAATACTGCATTTTTGGTCATTGACTTGTAAAACAATAGGGATTCAGTTGCTTATTAAGCTACTAATCAACAGATAGAGATACTTTTAACAGAAAAGAACTGCAGCATGTCCAGTATCTCAAATACATCTTTATGATTAAGATCATGATGATTACATTCATGATTTTACTAGTGCTAATCTGATTAGACAGATTAAACACACAATTAGTCTTTATCCCTCTCAATGCAAGGATGCATTGAATATTGAATTGTGTGTCTCATGTCCTACACAAAGCTTTTTGTGATGTACAAGAATAAGTTGCTGTTTTGCATTTGGAAACAAATTTAGCTTAAACAAACAAACAAAAAAAGATGGTTGGTAATTAAAAACTTGAATAGATCACCGTGTTGCTATAGGATTCCAAATATTTTTCACAGCAAGAACCGTATAATAACCATCATTGACCTGAAACGTTAACAATTGCTTCGAGACTGCATTTCCAGGAGGAGGAAATACTGAAACTTCAACACTCCCCTTAGGTTTTGGCTTCAATGCTCAAGTTATTTTGAAGCAGCATGAATGATACAAACTAAGTCAATTTCATTTTAATAAGCATACACACTGTATCTCAGCTATGCAAACTAATAACAAAGCATCCTCATACATCTCTAAGTTCACTCCACATATTTTCTCTCACTGTATTGCTGAGCTCAGACAACTTCAGACAGAATCATGATTATGATGCATAAATATGATAATACAGAATGTTGATGTTACACAAAAACACCCCCTCCCCCCCCATACACACACACACACACACACACACACACACACACACACACACACACACACACACACCCCATATTCCTCCTCATCTATTCATGAGGGATTACAAAAGCAGTGTAACAGAAACAAAGGAGGGGGGGAGAGAGAGAAAAAAAAAAGTGTACATTCAGTTCTGCTGAGCTCCTATGACGTGTGGGTTAAATTGCACTATAATAATGGTGATATCATCTCTATACATGCGTGCTAGTTCCTCTGGCAAGCTGAGCATCTTGGATAGCCTCTCATGATCCACCATGCCAAATTCATTACTGCCCACAGCATGGCGGATCAGGTGTGTGGCTGCGTTCTGGTCTTGAAACGTGGAGGAGACACGTGCCTTCCTCTCATGCAGAAGCCCCTGCATTTGGCCCAGGGTGACCCTGTAGCCGCCCACACTGATAGGTTGCTGCTGGTGAACTCCAGTCAGGTGCTCGCCCACGATACGCACCACCTCTTGCCGGTGCAGGGTCTCCCACAATCCGTCCGAACCAAGTACCAGGAAGCGGTCTTGTGGCCGAAGCCGGTGATATGTCACCTCAGGCTCAGCGGTCAGGTACGGTGGTGTGTGGTAGTTGGGCGGCACAAATTTGGCATGCTCGTTCTCGTGAAGTTGGTCTGGGCCGGACTCGAGCACGCGCCGCTGCAGTTCCACACTCCACTTGAACTTGACATCACCGAATGCACGAAACGGCATGAGGAGACCAAGCAGCCTGTCCTGCCTCACCACTGTCTTTGCTTCAGCATGCGGGTGCTCGGCGCGTACACGGCAAACCTCGGCCTCATTCTGTGCACTGTGGTCATTGGAGAGGGTCAGTGCAGAGAACGAGCCATCAGGCTCCTGCACACCCAGAACAGCACGTCCATCACCCGCATTTGCCACATGCAAATCAGCACCGTCTACATGTGCCACACATGCTGTTGCACCTGAGAAGGCCACACGTAACACCCAATAGTGCAGGAAGGCATTGGCATCCCCCACCTGTGCCTCCAAAGAGATGTCATTGTCCAGGCGTTTGAAGGCACTCACAAGCACCTCAGCCACATCAGGGTGTTCTCCAGGAGTGCTTAGGTCCAGCAGCTCTTGCCAGTATGTGCGCAAGCTGTTGAAATAGAGGAGCGACGCCTCACGGCTGAAGTAGTCATTTGGGTGCTTGTGCCACTGCAGGATAGCCTGAAGGGGCCGGCCGCTCTCCACAGCACTCTCGAGCTCAGCAAGTGTCTCGTGCGGCAGCATGGCCACAGCTATGTAGTAGAAGAGCCTCTCACTCAATGCCTGGGCACAGGCACAGCCTGCATGCCCATCAAAGACACCATAGAGCATGCCACGTGTCCGCAAGCATGTTGCTGCACTGCGCCGGTCCTCAATAGGTGCGTTGGCTGGGAGTTGATTACTATCAAACCCCATGACTGAGCTGAGGTTTTTGCCATCGAACTCAGGCACTTTGAAGCTGTACTCATTGGCCTTCAGGATGCTGTTCACCTGAGGTGGTGTGAGGTAGTACGTGAGCTGTGCAGCTGACGTCCTGTAGCTTCGCAATAGGGGCTGAATTGGATCTGAAGTTGCATTTGGTTGGTAGACACTTTTGCATGGATGATGAACTTGGAAGCAGGCTTGACACAAAACAGATGGCACCCAAGTACGACCAAACCCCCTGCCATGGATTACCCGAAACAGCTGGGAGGTAGCCGCCATGAGAATGTAGCCTTACAAACTTCTGTCAATGGACCTGCTGTGAGAAAAGGATACGAGTTTAAATTTTTTTTTTATTATTATTATTATTATTATTTTTTTTTTTTTTATTTATTTATTTTTTTTTTAAAGAGACACATCATGCAATACAATTTCATTTTAGCAGCCTGTGGCAATCAACATAGCTCTGCAGAAATGTCAGCATAGCAGAAAGAATACTGCAATAAGAAAACCTAACCTTTCCCTAGAGTCATCCAGATGTTAAACCTTCTTCCCCGACAGACCCAGTACCATGCTCATTCATCTGTTTTTAACACTTTTATCCTCTTTTAGAACTACTCACTTTATCAGTTTGAAAAAAAAAAAATTCTTAAAAGAAACAAATCTGGACTTACGTCAAACAAACATGATTATATTTTAATATGCTGCTAATTAAACATGCATTTTAAAACAACATTTTAATGACTTCGCAAGCTGCCCTTCTCCCTTTCAAGCACCTTACATTAAATATCAATGGACTAAAGCTCTGTTCAGGGGTGGCACCACTCCTCCAAAAGTGGGGCAAGATTTTTGTCTGAGAGGTACCTGTCATCTGTCTATCAAAACATACAGACTAACTATGTACTTTGCTTCTCACACTATATGGAGCCATATATGATTATAATACAATAACAGGGCACACCACACCTTTTAATGTCAGAGTAGTTTGCTTTGACCCCACACACTTCATTTTGCTCCTCAGGCAACTACTAACAGCAAAAAATTCATTCACAGATAGCATAAATTCAAAAATAATTTTTTTTAATTGAATACATGTTCATGTTCTGCAATAGGCGGTTTGTCACTGTAGTAACTCTGTTTCACTCAACATTTTCCCAGCAAGCCTTAGTTCATTATTTGAAGAATGTCAGTTGAGGAATGTTACTATAATCAATTCAGAATACACGCATTGGTCACTTATATATTTACATATTAGCGATACTGATTCAACACAGGGTTATTACACGCCAGTGAGAAAGGAGAAATGGACCCACCCCTCAGGAAGTTTTGATTGGTTTTTCAACCGAGTCAGATCTGTCTGTTATGAAGTGTTGAGTCACCGCCCCAGTAGTTTGAAGAGTACCAGGTCAAATGCCAGCTTGTTGCGTTGCCTGTTTGGCTATTCTTCTTGTTGCTTTTTGCCTGCATGTGTTTTAGAGTCACACCATCTTAGTTTGGGGCTACATATGGCTACTTCTGCTGTTGTCTTATTACGTAAGCAATCCGGAGCAGACATCCCAAAGTGTTTTATTCCTCTTATACCAATTTGCCAACAATTACCATTTTTTAATTTATTAACGAATGTCATGTTGTGGAACATCGGCAAGTCATTAGTCGTTCCCTCGCCAGTCTCCTTTTTCTCTCTCACGATTTATTAGACGACAAAAAAGAAAAGTTTGTCATGTTACCAAGAAACCTGAAAAGTGCAAAGTCTGCTGTCCTGAACTCTCCCATGGCGGAAAACTTACTGACGGTTACAAAGCGACGACACCTGAGACTCGCTCCATAAATGTTAAATAAACATCTTAGAGAAATGCTTTTTTGGTAAATAACTAACACACACTTAAAAAATGTATTCATTAGTAGACTTAGTTTACTTAGATCGTCCACCATCCAAACCCCCGTGAATGAACTGTTACTATAGAAACGATTAGAATAGATACCTCTCATTTGAATTATAGCCTGAAGTATCATCAGCGCTGCTGTTATATAGTTGTGCTCATAAGTTTACATACAACTTGCAGAATCGGCAAAGTGTTTATAATTTTTTTATTAAGAGGGATCATTCAAATTGCCCTTTTTTTAAGAATTTTTTTATTATTTAGTACTGCCTTGAAAAAGCTATTTCACACAGCAGATGTTTACATATAGTCCACAATACACGATAACAACCCAATTTAATTACAAATGAACCCGTTCACTCACAGTGTGAAAAGATGGATCTCAACATCATATAGTCGCTGTTGGAAAGGGGTCAAATATGCAGAAGATGCTGGAAAAGTAAAGAATGTGCAGGACCTGGAGGATTTTTCTGAAGAACAGTGGGCAGTTTAACTGCTCAGGAGAAAACAAGGGACTCATGAACAACTATCACAAAACATGAAAACAGTCGTTGATCATCCAGGTAACAACACAGTATTAAGAATCAAGGGTATGAAAACTTCTGAATGGGTTTATTTGTAATTAAATTCAGTTATTATTGTGTCTTATGAACTATATGTAACCATCTGTTATGTGAAATAGCTTATTCAGGACATTACTAAATTAAAAAACAAAATGCAATTCTAATGAACCCTCATTTTATTTGTTATTAACATTTTGCAGATTCTGCAAGGGGTGTGTAAACTTATGAGCACACCTCCTGATTCAATCCTGACAATGCTGTAGTATAGTTTCTGATAGTCAATCAAGTTTACTTTTATTTGTCATTTTTCTATGTATTACTTATTTTGTGTACAGCACTTTGAGAAGCTGCTTTTAAACATGCTCTATAAAATAAAGTTTTATTATTATTATTATTATTATTATTATTATTATTATTATTAAGTCACCTGACTGTAGGAATCTAAATTCTTTGAATTAGAATTCAAAATTCTTTTAAAAACTTTACTGAACCCTCAAGGTCGGCCAGTATGCCTTTAAGGTCATGTTACACAGCTTGTCGAGGGAGCAGCTATTCAGATATTTTTAGTAATCGCCCCCACAGACCCCCGGCATCTTAACCTTGGATGGACTCGTCTATAATTACTGCTCCACACATTACACACAATGTCTCCTTGATTGATGGCCTGTCTGATAACTGCAGCATGGGTTACTCTTGCACACAAGATACAGAAGTTTTTAAACACAGGGTGTCCAAAAAGTCAGGAACCAACGAGAAACTGATGAGCAAAATCCTGATACAGCATCTGAGAAAATGTGTAGAGTTTAAGAAAAGTGAACATGTAGAGGGCATGCTGAAAATAATAAATAATGTAAAGTACATGTAGCTTACTCTCACTGGTTCCTGAATTATCAGACCCCTTGTACTTCCAGAGTCAACTATTCTTCATTAGGAAGGTGTGTTTTGCAAGCTGAGAACAAAATAAAAACACTGACAACTGTCCAGGTGAACTGTCCGTGTAGGAAATCTCGAAATTAGTTTTGTGAGCAAGAAAGCGCCTCAAGGACCAACCTGAAACCTGGAGCATTACAGCTAGTCTACATCAAGCATCGAGAGCTAGCCAGTCCTGCTGCATGCTTGTGCAACACAGCCTAGGCGTAAAAACACACATCCTGACTGACCGTGCAGCTGGCGAAGAAGAATTACAGATGCGCTATTATTTTACATTTATATGTACATTTACATTGCATTCAGTGTCACGCTGAATACATGGATTATTCTCGAACACTTTTACCAGATAAATGTGCTAGGCAGCTAGTTGGCTAACTGTACGGAGGCTGCCAGCTACCAAACCCAGAGATTAAACACACCCAGATCTGAAAGAGCTCACGGGCTGAAAGCAATACAAACAAAGTTTACAACAGACCTCAGCTTTACTACCTACACAATCACCGACATGGATATAGCCTTTAACTACCTACAGCCTTTAATTACCTACAGCCTTTACCTCAAGTTTGGACGTTCTGTAGCAGATAAACATTACAAAATTCAAACACAAACCCACCTGAAGCCCGCCAGCTCGTATTTATCTCGGCACTGGCCACTTGATCGAGTCAGGGGTCTGTGCAGACCGGAAGTGGGCGGGTCATAGCGATTGGGCGTTTTTCAAAGTCCAATATAATTGGCTGAAAACAAGGTCACTTTTTCGCCATGATGTGGGGCTACCAACTCAGTTTACGCGTCTCAATTCGCCTACTTATATTATGCACTAAAACTATGTACTCTTTTTGTGAATAAAAAATACTTTCGAGTGTGCAGCAAAAGAGTATGCAAGTACTGGGACATACTGGCTGCATCCGAAATCGCGTACTATGACGGCCGTTGAAACAGTACGTACTAATCAGTATGTGTGTAGTATGAATACAATCCGTCACAAAACTCCTCCTCCCTCGCGCAAGGAGTTGTGGGCGATATTAGCTGAAAAAGTGTCCACGGATCCACACTTCGAAAATCTACCGGAAATAGTAGACTATCCGGGTCCCTTTGTGATACTCATTTAAATATAGTACCATTTGGGACACACTAATTCTAATCTCTGGCACTATTTAGGACAGGATATTTTTTAAACTTTAAATTTTACAATGTATTTGCCAGTGATTCTGATATTATTAATTATTCTAATATTTTGAGATACTGGATTTTTGATTTCCATGAGCTGTAAACCGTAATCATCGAGATTAAAACAAAAAAGGCTTGAAATATTTCACTTTGTGTAATGAAACTAGAATATATAAAAGTTCCACTTTTTGAATGAAATTACTGAAAAAAATGAAAGTTTCCACGATATTGTAATTTTCTGAGATGCAGCTGTACTTGCAAGACAAAATGTGTGATGACTGTTAAACCCACTGGGCAGTTAATAGTTGTGTATTTAATGCAGAAAATGGAAGTTTAAGACTACAGGTTACGAAGGTTTTCTGATTTTGGTCCGGTGTGACGCTGTGAAAATCCGACATGACATTTTCACGTGTAGACGTAAACAGTAAACAGTTTGAGTTCAGCTGCACCTTTTGTCTCGACTGAGAGCAAAAACACTGAATACAGTCGGGAGGAGATGAAAAGACAGTCAAGGCAGAGTAGGGTTTTATTTCTCCACATAGTGTGCCTGCTGCCTGCATGAGACATTGCAGATATTCCTGTAAGAACTGATACACCCTACACTAATAATCCATCGATCCATTTTCCATACCATTTATCCTTCACAGGGTCGCAGGGAGCCTGGAGCCTATTCCAGGGAACTCGGGGCACTAAGCGGGGACACTCTGGACAGGGTGCCAATCCATCATAGGGCACAATCACGCACACACTCTTACACACACTACAGACAAATTCCAAGCCGCCACAACGCGTGTTTTTGGACTGGGGGAGGAAACCGGAGTACCCAGAGGAAACCCCCAAAGCACACAGAGAGCGTGCAAACACCGTGCACACAGGGCGGAGGCGGGAATCAAACCCATACCTTTTAAATTCCATTGAGAATTCCATTGACTAATGACCTCTTTTGAGATACTAATGATTTTTTTTTAACTTCTTTTTATTCCATTTTATCAAGTGCAGTCGTACAGTACAATTAGTAATTCAGTGATATAGCACAGGTATAAATGTCTTACAGGGCAGTCCATGGTTTCCAATATCCTCTCAGTGTCCACACATATCTCCCCCCTCATGGGACAAAATGGTAAGTAAGGGGTTACAACCACCAATACAGTAAATAGATAAAAATAAAAAATAAATCAAAAAAGACAAAAATAGAGGCACAGTAATAATGAATAAATAATAGTAATGTGTGAATAACATCAAGATGGCATTCAGATTTAGATAACAGAGAAAATCTACTCAGACTCCTACAACAAATCACATGAGAAAATATGAGATGATCGGGGACCATTTAATTGAAAATATTTCTGTTTTTAGTTGTAATTTTGCAGTTATATATTCCATGTAATAAACATCCTTCACCC
>JANDJT010000131.1:13333430-13344183 GCA_024331685.1 Stegophilus panzeri | reverse complement strand
CAATGTTCTATTGTGAATAACATATGGGTTTATGAGATTTGCAAATCATTGCATTCTGTTTTTATTTACATTTTACATAGCATCCCAACATTTTTGAAATTAGGGTTGTAATTAACTGATGTTAACAATGTACTTATCGCTAGCTGAGTCAAACATATTGCTACATTTTATTTCACATTAATGAACTCAAAACATTTTCCACTGGAGAAGGGGAGGGGCTTCTAGACAGTGTCAATTAATATCGGAACTGTCAATCATTCCAGATTCATATGTCAATTGGATCATCTACCTTTTTTCCAGGGAAAAAAAGGAGACTTTTTTGCTCTTTTGCTGTATTTTTGCATTCCAGCATAGTCAGATGATAAAATGAGGAGCTCCTTATGTAAACTGCATGAAGGTTGGCAGCTCTGATAGTAATAGATCTGGTAGTAATTTAAATATAATATTGCCCCACAGTATAAATACATCTGCCCTTGAGGGAAGGTTCACTACCAAATCTATACAATTTTTGATGAGGGTGAAAATGATGTAAATCAATGCTATGCCCTCCACAGTCACCTAGGGGAGATTTTGGAACGATGTGTTAGATAGCCCTCTCCTCCATCATCATTAAAACACCAAATGAGGTAATATGTTTTGGAAGAAATAGTTCATCGCTCCACTACAGTTCCAGAGAGGTATAGAATCGAGGCCAGGGCATGTTAAAGCTGTTCTGGCGGCCCATGGTGGCCCATTTTATGTTGGATTTTACTTTAATGTGTCACTCATTTGTTTTTGACATAACCAAAACAATGAAAGAATGAATAGGGCCTTACCTGCAGTAACTCACACCACATACTAACCCCTCCATTGGCAACTTTTCCAGAAAGGACGAAGAAAATGTTGTCGACAGTAAATCGTACGACACAGGTCTTTGTGAGTTTTGTAATAGTATTCACCACGCCTGTAGACACAATGATCCTGATAAACATTTACATTCCTTTGTGAGGAATAAAAAAGCTACATAAGCCCTAAAATCATGTGTGGTTGACTACTCTATTGCTCATGCTTAAACACTCATAGCCAGTTATGAACTACTTTGACCACAACTTGCACACACAAGTTTTTTGTTTTATATATAATGAAACGAAATAAGTACTCGGACACTTTTGTTTTTGTTATTTTTATATACTGTACCTTCAGTGCAAATATCCACTTCAAATATCTTTTGACTTTGTACTTATAAATATGAAAATAGTATATATTCATAAAAAAAGATATGCTTAAAACAGAACTTGATAAAGGCCCATAATTTCAAAAACCTCCATAAAATTTCAGTGGGATTCAAGTCAGGATTATGCCCCACTACCTGCAGAGAAGCAGCATCATAATCCTCCCATCTCTGTACTTCACTTTGGGTATGGAGTTCTTGGGATCATACATACAACCCTTCTTTCTCCAAACACGATGAGCTCAAGGAGTTCTGTTTTGTTTGTCTGACCAGCATATATCATTCCATGAGCTCTGATTTGTCTAAATGCTTTTAGAAATACATCTCTGTGCTTATTTCTTTAGCAGAAGAGTTTTGTATGAGGTGTTGGAATAGAGATAATTGCAGTGCAGTTCACTGTTTATTGTTCTCTGTGTAACTGTTGTCTATGCTGCAACTCTTTGAGTCGCTGCTGGCTTCTCTCTTGTTGTGAAATCTTGTGTGGCGGACATATCCGTGCACAAACTTTATACCTGCATATTAAAAAATAATTGTACTGACAGGGATGTTTAAGGTCTTTGCTATGGTTCTATAGCTTTTACCATTTGACCTTCACCATAATTGCTACTTGTTGTATGAAACCTTCCCAACCAACTGCATTGTCTTTTAAAATGACAGGTGCAATCTGCAACTTTATTTATTTATATGTAACCTTTACACACATAATATATATTAGTATAGTGCCTAAATACTTTTTGTTATTAAACTATATTATATTGTACTATTTTATAACATCATTAACAGGCTATATTTTTTCTGTTTATGAATGCACGTTTGTGTTCATATTTCGAAGTACAAAGTCAAAAGAGAGTGTTTGTAAATATATGAAAGGACAATAATAACAAAAACACAAATGTCTTAATACTCATTTTCCATCACTGTATATAATGACACCCACTAAGTCAAAATATAGAAGAATAAAACTCCCACAGCTCTAACCCTAGGTTCACACTAGCAAGCAACACTGCGACAGTCGACCATTTATTTTCTGTGTGTACATGACATGGAGCTGCCATTTCAGTGACAGCAACATTTGAATTGCAACTAGCAGAAATCAATGGTGGCTCTGGTAAGTGTGCATAGCTACTACAGTTAGCTTGCTTTGCTGTACAGGCCATAAGTGACAACAGTTTCAGTCTCTACAGACCAACAAGAGACAAGTGTGAAAGTAGGGTCAGAGGGTCAAGTGAATACTGAAGTCTCCAATGAATGTTGAATATTTTTACTGACACATTCATTTGCTCATTTTCAGAAAGCTCTTTATCCTGTCCAGGGTGGCAGTGGATCCGGAGTGTATCTCATTCAGAATAGGGCACTAATGGCCTGCAAATACTAATTACTGATGATGACTGAATAGACCGCCTTTTTGTGCTTACATCAATTATATTAATAAAACTACTTCATATTAGTTAATTTTGTACTAGGTTTCTGGATAATGCTTAGGTTTGTAAATAGTTGCAACGCCTCATCCTCTGCCAGAGGGTGGTTTATATACTGTAGCTTTATCCAGGGGCATTAGGTACATTCAAAGCTACAAGCTCATTTGTCCTCATCCAAGTTTCTGTTAAACAAAGTACATGAAATTCCTTATTACATGCAAGAACTATAATATCGAGCAGTCCTAACTACAGATTATGGGTACGGGCAGTGTGCTTACCATTATCTAATTATATGTTGAGTAGATTACTAGAATAAGGAAATAAACAAGAGAAAAAGGCTGGTTTAGCCTTTGTGTCTGCTGCCTGGTCCAGATCTGGATCGTCAGTGATTAACTTGGCCTGTCTTAAAACTGTGAGATATGCTACAAGAATTAAGAACAGCACCTTCCCATGTGGGTTGCATACCGGAGGACAGGTTTGCTTGACTCACCATCAGTGTGTAAAGGACCAGTGACTGATCACCATTGTTCCCAACAGCCAATGACTGATCACCATCCCACCCATCACTTCTATCTTCTTACCGATATTTACAGTAAACATTAGTTATTCCATCCGTAACTGTTTCTTGATAGACATGGAATAGAAATTTATGTAAACAGTTGGTTTGACTGTTTTGTAAATACATACATAGGTCATTTGGGATGATCTGTGATAGGTCAAAGATGACCTCTTCTTACTATAAGAAATGTTATAATCTATAATAATCTAAATGTTCTATTGTGATTGAACTCTGTTCTATTTGATTCTTCATCCGAAATCTTACATCCGCATGTAACGTTTTGATATGGAAACGATCATGACGAGTCAATCACTATACAAAGTAGTTCCCATCCCATTTACTGTTACAGTGAAAACTATTCCTAATTAAACCATGACATGTGGCCATAAAAAATAAGAGTCTGAAATAAGAACCCTCATTAATGATACATCAGCATATACTCGAATCAGCCATAACACTAAAACCACTGACAGTGTAGTGAATAACATGTTTATCTTGTTACAATGGCACCTGTCAAGGGGTGGGATATAGTAGGCAGCAAGTGAACAGTCTGTTCTTGAAGGTGATGTGTTGGAAGCAGAAAAAATGGACAAGCGTAAGGATCTGAGCGACTTTGACAAGGGCCAAATTGTGATGGCTGGAAGATGGGGTCAGAGCATTTCCAAAACAGCAGGTCTTGTGTGGTGTTCCCGGTATGCAGTGGTTAGTGCCTACCAACTGGTGAACCGGCGACAGGGTCATGGGTGCCCAAGGCTCATTGACTTGTCTGGTCCTATCCCACAGAAGAGCTACTGTAGCACAAATTGCTGAAAAAGTTCATGCTGGCGATGATAGAAAGGTATCAGAACACAGTGCATCACAGCTTACTGCAAATGGGGTTGCGTAGCCAAAGACTGATCAGAGGTCCCCTGCTGACCCCTGTCCACCGCCGAAAATGCCTACAATGGGCATGTGAGCATCAGAACTAGAACCCAGAGCAATGGAAGACGCTGGCTTGGTCTGATGAATCACGTTTTCTTTTGCATCACATGGACGGACAGGTGCATGTGCATCGCTTACCTGGGGAAGAGATGGCAACAAGACACACTATGGGAAGAAGCCGGCGGAGGCAGTGTGATGTTCTGGGTAATGTTCTGCTGGGAAACTTGGGTCCTGGCATTCATGTGGATGTTATTTTGACACGTACCACCTACCTAAACATTGCTGAAGATCAAGTACACCCCTTCATGGCAGCGGTATCTCTAATGACCGTGGCCTCTTTCAGCAGGATAATGCACTCTACTACACTGCAAAAATTTGAATGGTTTGAAAAACATGACAAAGAGTTCAAGGCGTTGACTTGGCCTCCAAATTCTTCTGATCTCAACCTGATCGATCATCTGTAGGATATGCTGGAAAAACAAGTCCAATCCAAGCCCTCTGTAAAGTCTTGGTGCCGGAGACCACAGCACAGCTTCAGAGATCTTATAGAGTCTATGCCTCGATGGGTCAGAGCACAAGGGGGTCCATAACCATAAATTACCAGGCAGGTGGGTTTAATGTTAAGGCTGATCAGTGTAGAACTAAGACATGCTGAGAATGACCACAGGCAGGATATCGGCACTGTTCTAACATCATCTTATTCAAACATAACGTTATGTTAATGCAGAGAAGAATGTACAAATTCAATACGGCTAGAATAATTTACATTTTGCACACTTTTATCACATCACAAATACTTGAATTTATTTAAACAGTTACTATTACTATAGACGAAGAGCCGCAATTCCATGTTACCGTCACGTGTAAAATAACGGAAACAGGAGAAAAAAGCTTGTCGGATACCTTAACTACTTCTCACTATTTACCTACGTGTGAAATGATTGAGACATCCTACGTCATTTATCTTCGCTCGGAACTTCATTGTCACTTCAGCTGGTAAAATTGCACTTTAACAAGGCGCGACTACTTTCTGTTGCTTCTAAATTACTTTAAATAAAGTTTACTTAATCATTCATTTCAACTGTCACTGTGTAATAATAATAAAAAATCTCGCGCCACCGATGCACACAAACTAATGCTCCGTGTAGAAACAAAGTTATTTTTTTTAAAGGTTCCGCCTCTACATAAGTCCTACTATAGCAACTATTCTAGCTTTCTTGTGAAATGTGACTGTAACAAAAATTAACTGATAAAATTGATTGATAAAAAGGATTTTTTTTTTTTTTTTTTTTTTTTTTTTTTTTTTTACCAATTAATCGTTTTTTTGGTTTTTTTTTTTTTAACCACAAATAATTTCTCTCCTATTAGTCCCTTTGCCTACTCTGATTTGATCAACACACTGAATTTACAAGAACCAAAAATTGTAGGGTGGGAGGTTAGTACCAGTTAGTAGTACAAAGTCATTTAAAATATGAAAAAGACAGCAAATACAAAGATTCAATTTTCTGTTATAATTACTGTAAAATTGGGCAAGGGCAGTGCAACTCACAACTGTACCAGCATTTTTAAAAATTTTTTTTACTTAGTCAAAGACCTGTCCCAAACTCTCACAACTACTCCAAGGTGAAATCCCAGGGATGGTGCTGGGGCAGGAACCTCCCTGCCACCTGGTTCTCCCTAACTTGGAGTAACTTTTGACAACCTAGATAACATTCCCACAGTAAGAGCTACAATGGTGCTTGAAAGTTTGTGAACCCTTTAAAATTTTCTATATTTCTGCATAAATATGACCTAAAACATCATCAGATTTTCAAACAAGTACTAAAAGTAGACAAAGAGAACCCAATTAAACAAATGAGACAAATATATTATACCTGGTCATTTATTTATAGAGGAAAAAGATCCAATATTACATATCATTGAGTGGCAAAAGTATGTGAACATCTAGGATTAACAGTTAATTTGAAGGTGAAATTAGAGTCAGGTGATTTCAATTAATGGGATGACAATCAGGTGTAAGTGAGCACCCTGTTTTATTTAAAGAACAGGGATCTATCAAAATCTGATCTTCACAACACATGTTTGTGGAAGTGTATCATGGCACGAACAAAGGAGATTTCTGAGGACCTCAGAAAAAGAATTGTTGATGCTCATTAGGCTAGAAAAGTTTTTAAAAAAAAACAGCTCTAAAGAGTTTGGATTCCACCAAGCCACAGTCAGACAGATTGTGTACACATGGAGGAAGTTCAAGATCTTGTTACCCTCCAAGCACAGTGTTTTAGTGGTTAGCAGGTTTGCCAGACATCTCCAAGGTTTGAGGTTTGATTCCCACCACCCTGTGTGTGTGTGTGTGTGTGTGTGTGTGTGTGTATGTATGTGTGTGTGTGTGTGTGTGTGTGTGTGTGTGTGTGGGGAGTTTGCATTTTCTCCTCTGGGTACTACAGTTTCCTCCCTGGTCCAAAGATATGTGTTGTAGGCTGACTGGCATTTCCAAATGAACGCCACCAATCCACAGTCAGACACAATACATATGAATGTGTGTGTGATTGTGCTTGTGCCCTGTGATGGGTTGGCACCTGGCCAGGTTGCACAATTGGGTCACACCAGATACTGAAAGGTTCACTCACAGATATGTAATACTGGATCATTTTCCTCAATAAATAAATGACCAAGTATAACATTTTTGTCTCATTTATTTAATTCGGATCTCTTTATCTACTTTTAGGACTTGTGTGAAAATCTCGTGGTGTTTTAATCATATTTATGTAGAAATTTAGAAAATTCACAGCACCACTGTACACATACAGTATCCCACACCCTGCACTACTTCAGGACATCGATAGTGGTATTTTTCTTTTATGTTGTGCAAGGGCATAATGTACTTTTATAAGACCCATTGTCCTGAGCAAAATGTTTGTTGTGAGGTTGAACGCTTGTTGTGGAGTCGCTTGTTGTGTGTTCACTTGCTGGATCACCTCCGTTTTGGTATTCCGGTACCTCACATTTTACAAATTAAGACATGTCTAATACATTGTCTAATATGTTATTGTTTCTATAGTAGCAGCTCATTTACAGGAAAATAAATAGAAAAACGTGTGGTTATTTAACAAAGAAAAACATTGATATGATGTCATTGATATGATAAAATTTTCTGTAAGGAGATGTTTATTTAACATTTGTGAAAGGAGTCACCAGTGTCTGTGATTTGTAACAGTCAGAGGTAAAGCTATAACTATACGTTTTCAGAAACGGAACAGTCTTCTGGATAGAAGAGTTTTTGTTTTACAGTTTTTTGGTAACTTGGTAAGTTGTGTATTTTTGTGTTATTAACTTCAAGAGAGCTAAAGAGAGGATGGGGGAAAAAGTAAGAGAACAACTGTTTATATTGTTGCTGTAGATGCAGTGATGGGAAGTTCGGATCATTTTACTGACTCGGATCTTTGAATCTCATTCAGCAAAATGAACAAATCTTTTTTCGAGTCATTTCGTTCATTTCAGCAGAATATAATTAAAATGTATATGTTAAATTCCCCAACCCCTCTAGTACTTATGCCAACGTTGATCACATTTGGAATAAAAAATAAACTATAGGCTAATGTAGCCAAGGCTGAGTTATGAGAAACAGAAATGACTAATTAATTGCTTAGCTGGGTTTTCAGGCTATGCAGTCTGTTAGTTCACCTCACCTCCCGATCCGAGTTGTTTTTTTGTCACTTCACATTTGTCACGTCTGTTCCCTGGAAACAGAAATTATTAGTTCATCTCTTGAGTCTTCGAGTTCGAGTCATTTGTTCATCCCGTGACCGCCCCATAAGCAATGCACCATGCAGTACCAGAAACAGAAATGATTAGTTCACCTCTTGAGTCTTCGGTTCGAGTTGTTCGTTCGACTCAAACCCGAAGACTTGAGAGGTGAACTAATCATTTCTGTTTAATGTACAGAAACTATGGGGATGTTGCAACGCATGCGTGGTCAAAAATTAACGAATCACTTTCTGAGACAACTTGTTCTTGTTCCCGTGTCATATTAAAGATTCGTTCAAAATGAACGAATCATTCATGAACGACACATCACTATAGGCTAAGACTGTGTTTTGTTCAGCTCCCTATGTCTTGAATCAGTATATCATGTACATGAGTTTGGGCACTGGTAAGGACCCTGCCTCACGCTTTGGGACACTGATAACTCAATTTCTGGTGACATGACTATGTACTCGCGTTGTAAAACTTAACTAAAAATTAACAACTTAAAAATATTTAAGTTTTATATGTCATATAAATTTGTTCTATAACTGCACACCCCCATGTATTTTAATCCTTACTGTCTAATTTTCTTGTTGTCTTTTTTTCAGGAATACACCTCCAAACTCAAACGCAGCTACTGTCTGTCGTAGCCGTGGCTTGAGAGTGTTTTTGCGCGATCACTACCGTAATGTCCTGTATACATGCGAGCGGAATTTGAAGCGCGGATGGTTTGACCTGCAGAAGTTCCCACAGAAGAGGAGGAGGAGGAGCTTTTGCTTAAAAGACCACCGAATTGTTCGCTATCTGTCGTTTTCCTGCTGTCTCCTTTCTCTTGTACACGTTCTCCAAACGTGTGGTTTTAGAGTGCTCTGATTATTATTATTATTATTATTATCATTATTATTATTATTATTATTAGCTTATGATCGATTTATGGTTTTAAATGAACTTTTGTCCACAAACTGAGGATAAGGAAACACATTGTAGGACTCGAAATTTCTTCCGAATGGATATTAATACCACAAAGCTGCTGTTATTTTTTGTATTTGGAATTTTAGGTGAGTAAAATTAAAACTATGTTTTTTTTTGTTTTGTTTTTTTAACAGCAGAAGCCTATTCATATTTTGCAACATTTACTGTCTGTTGGGGGGGGGGGGGGGAAGAAAGATTTGCCCCTGGTGAAGTCCCTCTTTATTGCCATTGGCGCTGAGAATAAAATGCAGGACTGAATTGATTGTTTTTATTTATTTGGTGGTTGAACATGCGCCCGTCCTCTTTATAAATGCATACAGCACCAGTGTAGATTTAAAAAGTTCTCTGAAAATATCTGTAGAAAAAATAAGTTAAAATTCTACTTCCTCCGGATTTACACATCATTCTCATGTGCAGTTCAGCTGTGAAATTTCACTGAAAGGAACTGAACAGTTTTATAGTTTAGAGTCTCTGCCACAGGCGGCTTAATTACTACAGATTATTTAAGTCTAGTAGTATACTGTATATATTATTTATCAGTAGAATACATTATTTAACACTAAGAATATCATCATTTGTCTCACTTGAATGTGATTCCTTAATTATTTTAACAGATATAGTTATATAGCCTAGGCCTCTATAAAGCACTGAAAATATGATACAGTGGATAGGGCTATAACAAAAACAAATCTGTGATTTTTACACAAAATTATTAGTTGATTATTATTAAAATTATTAAAATTATTACTTGCTTTAAGTTCTGTAGCCTACTGAATTCATTCATGTAAATATGTGACTAAAAACCAAAGTGTAGCCTATGTTTTACTTTACTGGGATAAATTTACTATTATTTTGTAAGTGCTTTCAAAACTAGAAAAAAAGAAGTAACGTTTACTTGAAACGATTTCATAGTCAAATGTTGGCGTGGATTTTGAACGCAATTAAGTGTTCATATAACTTTAAATAGATTTCATTTCGAGCATTATAGATAGATTGTTTTCAATATTTCTTGCTTTGTGTTGGCTTTAAAGCCTAAGGCTTATTGCATTATGAAATGTTTTGAAAGATCAAGTGTTTCGGTAAAGTTGTGATTTTCAGTCAGGTGTATGGTGTGCGCGCGACTCTACGTCTTATAGTTAATTAATCATCTCGGGTCCAATCAAATTAAGAAAGGCTGATATGACTGTGCGTACACATAAGCGTGCTAATTTAGGTTGGAACTATTAAAGGTGTTAGTAACCAGTAACTAGTAATGCTGATGGGTACTTTTTGCAGTATTGAGATTTATGCAGTTCCTCAATTTTGAGTAAAATGTATTTATTAGAAAATTGTTAGTTAAATTCACTTACAATTTTAAATTGTAAGTGAATTTAACTAGCAATTTTCTAATAATTTTTTTTTTTCTAATAAATTAAATTGACCTTTTTTGTGTGGAAATGATCACACTTTTCTTGAGTAAATTTCACTCCAATATATTTTTTTCAGTGTGGTATTGGACAGATAAACTTAATTAGGCCTATTATTATTATTATTATTATTATTATTATTATTATTATTATTATTATTATTTTATTATTATTACTACTACTACTACTACTACTGCTAATAATAATAATAATAATAATAATAATAATAATAATAATGAACAACAGTAATAATAACTTGGATAAGCTAAAAGTAGTGCTCAGAAAAACGGATTTGCGGTGACCTTCTCTAAGGGGAGAAGTGGACCCAAACCATCCAAACAAATTGCCCTCAACAGCTGTTTTTTCTTTTTAAGTTTGTCATCCATCTGTACAGTAAATTGGCTTCAAACATTATTACTAACTGAAGTGCATAATAGGAAAATTGCACCATATATACTCAGCAAAAAAAGAAACGTCCTCTCACATTCAACTGCTTTTATTTCCAGCAAATTTCTTAACATGT